>RJWJ010009799.1:0-49053 GCA_004363605.1 Indri indri | reverse complement strand
CTAGCCAATCCTTTGTTACTCCAATGCTCAGTAATGGCTAATTCTTTATATTACATATTAATTTTTAATTACATTGCACAATGATTAGACAATTTATCTGTACCATATCAACTTTTAAAATTTTATTGGCTTTTGTGGGGAGGAGTACTAGTCTGAAATAAATTTATCCTCCTTTAGAAATAGCAACCACTAAAAGATAGATTATTAGGTTTAGAACTATCTTTTCGCAAAGGGCCAGAGAGTAAAGATTTTTGGCTGGTGGGCCTTACACTCTGTGTTACAGCTACTCAACTCTGCCATGGTAGCATGAAAGGAGGTTCAATAAGCAACAAATGGGTGTGGCCATGTTCCAATAAAACTCTATACACAAAAAACAGTCTGCTGACCCCTGCTTTAAAAGACAACTGTGAATGTGTTTTAGGATCTAAAGGAGGAAGAGGAGGAAAACCAAGCATCTTACTATTTTTTATGTCTTATTTATTTACCAGATACATTTTTTAAATCTCTTTTGAAAGGACAAAGAATCTGATGAGGGTAGAGAGAGAAAAAGCAAACAAAACACTTCTGGGTATCCCTTGCGAAGAGAGGTGTCCAGGCACTGAGGCGGGCTTATTCTCTCCTTCCATTCTCCCATTATTTGAGTGCCTCTCAAGTGCCACTTGAGGGACTGAAGTACGAGGCCACAGTACTAAACTCTCTGATGCTGAATTAATGCAGTAGCAAAAGGGAGAACCTGGCTTTGAATCCAGGCTCTAAATCACATTAGCTGCATGACCTTGTGTAAGTTACATAACCTCTCTGAGCCCGAATTTTAAATATATAAACCAAATATAATAATGCCGACATTGCAAGGTTATTTTAAAGCTAAAATAAGTGAATGAGAAAAAATCCTCAGCGCATAATAAGAACTTAAATGGATGTTGTTTCACCACCTTTCCAGTGCATATGCTCACATACACATGGTTTGCCCTTCTCTCTTTTTCTTTTTTTGCCTGCTTTTTTTAGAGATGATCTGCCTGCCCCTTTACCAGTAGTTTCTGACTGGTTATTCCCTCCGCCCCACCTCACGGCAGAGGAGAGTTTGTCCCAAGACTGCTCCCTGAGCTCGTTTGCCTGAAGCAAGAATCTAAAAGTCGCATTGCTATTTTATTTTTAAGGTGTTTGCTACTGCCTCAAGATGAGAATAACGTGGGTAAAAACAACATGAAGAAAATTTTAAATCTCTGCAAATCTTACAAGCGACAGAATAAAATTGTCTTTTGTGTACATTTGAACGTAAGTGGAGTAAACTTTACTTTGTTTTCTTTCATTTTAACAATATTATTTTCATCCATACAAGCTTTCCCTTAATATTTTATGTATATTCCAATTCTGGAAATGAAACTTTTGGGTCATCCTGGGTTAGATCTCTCTGAATGTATGAATGTATATATAAGTGTGCATGTGTACATATTGTATTATGTTATATAATATTAAATATTTTAAGTATATAAGATTTTTTTTCTGAGCTTATCTGAGAGTAAGTTATAACTTAACATTTTACTCCTAAATACTTCAGCATGTAACTATTAAAAAAACACTCGTGTTTTCCCGGGTAACCGAAATAGAAATCATCTTAAGAAACTTAACATGTTTTAATCCATTCAGTTAATATTCAGATTTCCTCAATTGTCCTAAAATATCTTCTGTCACCTTTTCCCCCCAGTTTGGGAAGAGATACTTTCTAATATTGAGCTATATTCTTTGTTGCGGCATCTGGTCAGAGTAACATGCACTTATCTTGCCCACAGCTGAGAACTGCTTTGCTTCTGGCTTGAGCCTAGTTGGGTGGAACTACGTGGTCCTGGTCCTACATGGTGAAAGGGAGCTTCGTTCGCCAGAGCGTAGGTCTGCCTCTGGCCCCCCGACTTCCCTCTGTCAGATAGCAGTTAGACTTTGTAATTTTATATATGTATGTGTATATATCTTTATACATATATAAAGATTTACCTTTTTCAAGTGCCTCAGCACTTCCCTGGGCTTATATTTTATTAATGAGCCATCACATCGTTTTGGGAAAAACAGCAAGGTGAGTTTTTAAAGGATAACTGAGACACGGGAGGGCATCCTTAGAGGCTGGGGATAAACCCTGGCTTGCTTCTTGGAAGCCTCCAGTTGTTGCTTTTCTCTGCCTATAAAAGGAGGCACAGAGAACAGAGACTTCTGAGAAAAATGGCGATGAAGAATTCTTTTCGTTTCTGTTTCATCTGTGATTTGTGGCAAGCCAAGGGGAGTAATCACTTAAATCAGTAGGGCTCCGAAAGGCAATTGAGCTGCCCCTGAGCCTGATTTCCTCGGGGAGGCCTTCTGGAGGGCTAAGGTCACCGCAGAAACAGTAACTGAAGGCTGTCTCAGCCTCGTGCACCGCCGCTATTTTCCATCCTCTATGGGTAATTTGCCAAGGTAAACTCTTCTAGATGGATGGGGCCACTTCCCAGTCACTTTCCCTCCAGCTCAGGCTGGAAAAGTAATCTCAGTGCAGGTAACGGGGTGGGGGCAGCCCCCCTAAGGAAAGAAGTGCCTACAAATCTAAATCCAGGAACGATCTGGTATCGTTAGATCTCACAGGTATAGCCCAAATGCAGAGCTGTCTTCTTGCTCACTTTTCAACTTCGGTGCGATGCTTTCTCACAGCTTCCCCAGTTCTCATGAAGCAACTGTAATCCTACTAAGGTCTGGAGGGCTGCGCGACCTATTGCAGCAGGGAGTCTCCAGCTCCACTAGCTTCTGTGGCCCCCCCATCCCAACCTTCGAATCTCTCACTGTCTTTCCCCACAAAAGAAAACCCTATCATGGCATTGTCTGAAATAACTCAGCCCGACCGAGTGCCTACAGTTAAATTTGCATACCATATCAAAGAAAAACCAGAGTCTGATAATAATTAAAGCAGTAAAAACAAATTTTAGGCAGGAACTATTTGTTGTGATAGAAGAAAAAAGACCTCAGCGTCTGGACTCAATTCCAAATACAACCAGTAAAAACAGGGATTTATCCTCAAGGAGCAGGTTGGATGGATGGAAAATTACTAGGAGGGAACATCAGGCGAATTCAGGTTAAATAGATTCAATGGGATTCTTGCTGAAGGCAGCCTGGGGTGGTCGGAATATCACCTGGGGGAGTCTCTCTAAAATGACTTAGCAGGATTCTTGCTGAAACTAGGGGATGGATGAGGATGGGCGCCTAAGCCCAACGGCAAAGCCTAGTTGCGAAGAAAGCTTAGAGGAACCTGACTCACGTTTGGTCAAGGAGAGAGTCTTCATCAAAGTCCACCAATGACCGTGCTTGGCAAACACGATCCTTTAATGAGCTCCTACTGGAGGGTATGCAGTACAAGGTAAATAGAGACCAGTCGTGGCTTCTGTCTGTCAGGCAGTTTTGCTCTAGCAAGGGTGTGATTCTCCTTTGTACAATTAAGGATAACATGAAGCAGAAAGAAATATGCATTGCAACTTTTATGGGTTTGTTATTTACATTTGTATTCTTTTTAGTTGCAAACCAAGAAAGCAGACAACCTACTGTCTTCTATGATAGAGTTAGGGCCTCTGGGTTACAAGAGATGGAAACCCCAAAAGCAACCAAGCTGGTTTAAGCTGGAAGGGCATCTAAAGGCTCTGAAAGCTAGAAGCTCTAGAAGGTCGAGCTAGCTGTTTATCGCTAGCTATTGCAGTGCTCATTTCAGGGTTCAGGCCACGTAACCAGAATCACATTGCTTATCTGCGGTGTTGTGTCCAGGGCTAAGCAACAAGTGGCAATTCCCACGGCTTCAGGCTCACATGAAGTGGAGAAGAGTTGATTCTCCTCAAAATCAAATGAAGCCCCCAGAATTAAGAATTGTGGGCTCTGATTAACCTGATTTGTCCAGTGCCCACTCCTGAACAGGTCACTAGGGTGGGAGAAAGTACTGGAATGTAGGCACGGGGGCAAGAGATGAGCTGACTGTTCTCATCAATGTCACACTCTACCCCTGAAGGTAGAAGAGCTGTCAATGGGTGGAGAGTAGAATGAAGGGCTTCTACCAAAGGGAAATTGACATAATGCAGAGTGAACAGATGTTGGGTGAGTAAATCAGCAGATATCTACTAGTGAAAGTAATATAAAATAAAGCACAGAAAGAGGAATTATATCCTACCTATGAAAAATTGGGCTGACCCCAAGTCCCTCAAAGCAGTGTGACCTGGGGCCTGTCTTTCTAGCTGCTGCCACTGGTTCACCATCCTTACTCTGGGGTGTCACCCGTGAAGCTGAGGCAGCTGGTCTTCATGATGCCAAGGTAGGCACCTGTTTTCATAGCAGGTTACCCGCAACCAGCTCAATGCTCACCACCCTGACAATCCAGTACCCCAAGCCAAGCAGCAGCCCTCACAGATGCCGCTTCTCTGACATGGGGCAGAGATGGTTCTTGGCCTTTGGGGTTTAAAGGACTTGCCCCATTTCTCCACCCAGAACCTCATCCCCCTGAGCTGAAACCCTTTGTGGGTCAAGTTCACTAATGAACAGGAAACCTCCACCCACAATCTTTGGTCCCTTGGTTTTTATTTTTATTTTTGGTAGTGGGAGCCATTGTTCAAAAGCACTATTGTTGCTTCCATCTGTGACTAGTAGCACCATTACTATCACAATATTACTGTTATTGTCATTGCTGTTTTGTTGTTAAAAATAATAATCTACAGGGAGTCCAAAATAGGAGATAGAGAATGAGAATTTAACCATGAATTTCCAATATTATCTAAGAGAAACAACACCTCTGGCAAATCGAGTCATGAAAATATAATAACAGAAGGTCTTTGAAAGGGCGTGGCTAGATGCATGTCTAGTTATTCTTTTACATCAGATTTATGAAAGGATAATGCCGTGTACATGAGTATTCTGGTCAGTTCAAAGCTCTTCCCCAATAAATTGGTATTATGCTCCATAGAGCCCTCCCTCCTACATCCATCTGGAGTTAATTGTTCACCCAGATTCCACCGATAGCTGGAAAACTGCCTAATTGGGCCCTGATGGAAATATCCCTGAGCTTTTGCCATTTGATTTTGTTTCCGAAAATTGATTATTTTAAACATTACATCTTCTGCCCATGCTGGTATCATAGCTTCCAAGAAGTTCTTTAGTGTTTATTTGATCATTAACACCTTGATGTTGTTTACAGGATCCACAGCTTAAATATTTTACAAACAAAACATTGTCTGGGTTTTAGATTTTAGAGAATAGGGGTTTTACCAGGCTGATATCTCCCAAAACAATCTAACGAAAAACATTGTCTCCCAATCAAATTTTCCAGATGATTGACTCTATTATTTAAATTTAGTGTGGCTTTTGATGCATTAGGGAAGGAGCTCTGAGAAATGTGAAGTTATGATTATTATACCAAATTTGAAAATCCTGTGCTGAGCAGATGCTGAGTGTTTTTCATCGATTTCCATAACTGCTTTTAAAAGACATTAAGTGTGATCATGGGGTGGTTTTCACTTGGTTCTCATCATCCACTCCATGTATAATATAATACATTTCGAACACATATTAATATTTTTATGGTATCGCATTTGGCAAGGAGAAAGTTATTCTTTTATAAGAGACTCATTGAAATGATGATGTTGGGTAAATACTGGCCTTTAGAAATGCCCCACATTTAGGAACATTCTCATCCAGAGCTGTGCCCTTGAAATCACTCTCTTCGCTTGCACCATCGCTCTAGGCAAACAGTGCATTAGCCCACATGACTGTGATTGCAGCTAGCCTCATTTTATCTGAGCATTTACTCAGAGCCAACACAGCCCAGAATGTGGGATGAGATGGACCGCTGGGCCTCGTGTCCTAAGCCAGCTTGCGAGGGCCCCTGTTACCCACGGTGTTCAGACTCCTGTGAGTGACCAAGTTTGCAGGTGAAATTTCCAGGTCAGGCCTAAAGATCTGGTGTCGTTAACAGAAACACAAAACAAAGCTTGAAGGCTTCAAGACTTTTTTTAGTGGGGTGCAAATACATTTTGTGGAAGTAAGAAAGGACCTAGAACAGTTGTTTTTCCTAAGGAAAAGAAAACAAACCTAAGTCCAGCCCCCCACATCCCCTGCAAGCCAAACGTCAAAAGACCCGTGAAGATGGAAAGAGATGCGTAAGTTAAGACAGCTTGTTGTTGCTTCTATTGGAAAGAAAGGAAAAAAAAGGAAAACATCCAATAAGGGACCCCAAACTAAATAACTACCAGGACATGGTAGATGACTCCAATGGAGATGTCAGCCCAGTTGAGAGATGGGTACAGCCAGGGACTGGGGAAGACACCCTCAGCACAAGATAGGTGGCTTCTGTCTGCAGCCATTGTGGCTGTCAGCAACCACTGCTGCCAGATACTTGAGCTTTAAAGAAAAACGTAAACCTTAATTTTCATAGTAGATCTGATTTTAAAATATCTTCATAATTGTATGTATAAATATTAATAAATGGAACTGTGGATCATCCTTACGTGGCCTTCACTTGAAAGAGGACTTGGGCACAAGGTTCGGGAAATTATCTTTCTGATAGAAGAGTTATGAGAAATAAAGACAAGACACTAGTGGTAAATAGTTTACCTCTGTGTGAGACAAGTGATGTTTTTACTTCTGGTTGTTTAGCTATTACTATGGTCTAAATGTCTGTGTTCCCCCAAAATACCCATGTTGAAATCCTGACTCCCAAGGTGAAGGTACTAGGAGGTGAGGACTTTGGGAGGGGATTAGGTTATCAGGGCTGAGACCACATGGTGGGATCGGCCCTTATAAAAGAGACATTTTCCCTTCCACCATAGGAAGACACAGGAAGAAGGCGCCGTCTGTGAATCAGGAAGCAGGCCCTCCCCAGAGCAAATCTTCCAGGGCCTTGACCTTGGACTTTCCGGTCTCCAGAACCATGAGAAATAAATTCCTGTTGTTTGAAAGCCACCCAGTTTATGGTATTTTGTTATGGCAGCCTGAAGAGTCTAAGACATTCACTCTTTACATTTCAATTACATACATATTCAAGTTTTTGCAGTTAATTGTTTTTAAAGGTGACTTTTATTTTTAAGGGAAGGAGTTGATAGAAAGTTAACAAAAGCAGGCTGACCACCCTGTGCTTCCTTCAACTGCCGATAAAGTATTAATAACATCTGAGGAACAGAGTGGAGAAGAGCATCAGGTCAACAGTGATCACTGGATACCCCGTGTCCCGTGAGACCACTAGGTGTTAGGGAGCCAGGAGGGGGCAGGTGACCCAGCCTGCCTGTCAGCCCCCAACACCATAATGGCAGGACTCCTGCCCCTCCCCGACCTCTTCCGGTCCTCTCTGGGAGTCACTGGAGGACGTTTCCACGTGTAGGGACCCATCGGCACCTGCTTCCCCCGCTTCAGATTGACTCAAGTCAGTGCAGAAAAGCCACATCAGGGAGGTAGTTTACCATGCTCCCTGTTTGCCAGGGCCCTCTGCTTTAATGCAAATGCCTCGCCACCCCCACCTCTGCCCCCACCTGGTGGTGCTCTGATAACTTGCAGAAAAGTGGGAAGTGCCCTCTTTTCCACCCTGGGTTTTCCATCATTGTCATGTACCTGCCTTGTCAAAATGGCCCTTTGGGTTTTGCCATCATCACCTCCTCCTTGGAGGGTCACAGTGGGCTATTGCTGTCATGATGATGTTACAGAGTGTCCCAGCTGAGTCCAAGCAGAATTGCATCTGTGGGCACATGTTCGTATACAAGGGGGCTTTCATATTTGGCAAAAGGAGGGAGGCTGGTGCTCAGGTGCTATGCGAGAGATAGGAGGAAGGGAGGGTCTCAATCTTACCCTAAATAGAGGAGGAGGTGATGGCAGATTAACCTCGCTAAATCATAATGCCAGAGGGGGAGCTGGGATCATTGCCAGACAGCTCTTTCCACCAACCTCAACTGCTGCCTCCAGAATAGAGAAAGTCGGATTGTTTTACTCGGAGTGAGTGAGACCTCAGATTCAGGCATTGAGCATTATTGATAATCATATTGTAAGAGGAATAGTAACAGATTGTAAGGTCTCAAGAGGAGGAAACCAGAAGACTAAAAATTAAGCCTTCTGAAGACTGACCAAAGTAAATGAAGACTTAACCTCCTGAGATCCAGAAGATTTAACAAGAAAAAGGAGAAAGTGATAGCTTTCTTTAAGCACCTAGGGAGGAATTCGATGCCAGTGTGATTGTGGAATATGCATGAAAGGTAGTTATATGGAAAACTTTTAGTTTTTTTCTTTTTAATGAAGAAAGTTTCATGTATGAGTAGTGAGTTTCACATCCTAAAATACATCCTAAAATATATTCAAATGAATCCAGTTAACTACTTTTCAGGGATGTTTAAGAATAATTTCTCAAAACGTGGTTGCTAGACTAGCAGTATCACCATCACCTGAGACCCTATTAGGAATGTAGATTTTTAGACCCCTCCCCAGACCTCCTGAACCAGAGCCCCTGCGGGTGGGGCCCAGCAACGGGTTTCACAGGCCCTCCTGGTGAGTAGGCTTGTGTTGAACTCACCATTGCAGTGGAATATTTGAACCTCTACCTGTCCTCTAAACACTAGTCTTACCTTATCCCATGTGTTTGTCACAGTGACAGGTGCAGCCTCCTGAGCAGTTTGATGAGTACATGCATTACTCCTGAAGGAGTGCACTTCTGGGGATACGTTTCTCAAGTCTGGTTCTAAAAGCCTGTGTGTCACACTAACATGGGCTGTTGTTAAAACTCCAATTTCTAGGCCCTTCCTCCCTACCACACAGGCACCTTCAGGATCCAAATGTCTGGGGAAAGGTCCAGGAATGTGTATTTTAAGTAATTACAGTATTTCAGCCTTTTCTTCTTAAAACTTTATGTATTTGTAGAATTGGTAATAAATAAATCCACAAGGTACAACAGTCAACACATACAAATGGGGATTTAAGGAAGAGTGAATCTTCTACCACCCTCTGCCTGCCTAGCCAGGTCTGCCCCCTACGCAAGTACAGTAAGGTGGGGGGGGCGGTTTGTTTGTTTATTTTTTATGTATCTTTTCAGAGATTTTATACTTACCCAAGCAATCATACACACACACACACACGCGCGCACACACACACACACACACACAAAATTAAACTATAGAGTCCTTCTGCCCCTTGCTTTTTTTCAGATAGTTCTAAGGGAAATTTTAGTTCCTCTTATACCTAGGACCTTGCACATTGTGAATCCATAGGATCCCACTTAATGAAATAAAATGCAATTTATACTTATTCTTAGATTCCTATTTTGTGGATGTCGCGTCCCCCTTGAGCACAGTAAAACCACTTAGGAGAAGAGCCCAGGTCTTTTCTTTTGTTCAGTCCTCGTGCGTGGTGGCCCAGGGCTGGTGCTCAGTGAATGGCTGTTGAGTGAGTGAGGAGCCCGCGTCCAGTGCAGCACATGTGGCTGAACACCAGAGACATTGACTGAGTGCGCAGACCCCGCGCACAGTGACAAGTGCTGGAGGCTGGGGAGACTTGTGAGGGAGACAAAGAATGTTCAAGACTCTCTGCCCACTTCACACACTTCTCTCTTTCTACATGTGCAAAGCCCGGTGCTATTCATTGGAGTGTGGTCAGGCCAGTAAATCATCAAATGTGGTTTTGGATGCTGAAGGGGCTTCCTGGTACCAAGACAGGTTACTTGTAATAAAGGAGGTGCAGCAGCCAAACAAACAAACAAAACCACCTTTCATGCAGCCGGTCCTTCCAGGGAGAAACCAGCTCCAACGCTGGCAGGACTCCTTGGGTGGATTCGCAACTCCGTATCCCTCCGAAGGAAGATTCAAACAAGTGAGGTGCCTAATATTTGTTAGTGTATGCAGGTTATCTTTCCTATTCATTCTACAAAGCAAAGCAAATTGAGGTTATGAAAAAACCATTTTTTCTTGGTAATTTATCCTCCCTAAAATGCAAACAGTGAATTAGAAGACCCTTGGTAAATCTCAAGACTACCAACTAGATTCTCTTGGTACCTTTTAAAGACAAAAAACAAACAGGGGTTATTAAAGGAAAAAACTTCTAGCTGTAAGTCTAAAGCCAAGGTCATGTCAGGAACAGGATTAAATGGCCACGGAACTGTTGGAGTCTAGAAGACAAGAAGTATAAATAGTTGAATCAGAGGATGCCTGTGCTCGGTTGTTCTTTTTGCTAGGAATCCCTGGGGAGATCTGTGCCTGAGGTGGCCCCACTAGGTCTTGGGGGAGGCGACCAGCAGTGGACCCAGCAAGCACCACATTCTTTTGCTCTGGTTGGTTTGCTGGTTTGTAGCCATCACCCCATTTGTCCCCGTGCCCCAGCCTGCAGGGAGGGACTGGAGAGAAAATGCAGACAGAGCAATCCCCACAGGTAGGATGACCCCAGAGGCTTAATGACAATGTGGACATAAAGTGTCTCGAGAGAATAAAATCAATTGAAACTTGGTAGAAATCAAATTTGTGAGAGTAAGAGTTGAAATTGTATTGTGCTAAAATGCTTTCTTTTTTTTAAAAGAAATCTCCAAAACCGTTCCTTGGATGATTTTTAGGCCCCCATAATGTCTCTGTTATGGAAGAGAAAAGTTTCTGCTTACATTGGTGATGGATTCCCAGAGTTCACCTCTGGGTCTCAAATTGCTCTCTGACCTTCGGTTCAATTCCAGTCAGCACATATTCACTTAGCACCTAACATAGCCAAGGGTCAGCACCTTGAGGATGCCTAAAGGAGCAAGGTAAGAAACACAAAATGTCAGAGAGGGAAGGGGCCTTAGAAATCATTTATTAATTCATTCAAGTAAATGTTAAGTCACTACCATGTGCCAAGCCTAGTATCTTCCTAGAACACTAAGGAGATAGCAATAAGCCAAGATAAGCAAAGTCTCTTGCTGCCATGATTCCAGGGGTGCATTCTAGAATCACCCGAAGACCTCTTGTAAGATGCCTACGCCAGGACCTCACCCTACCGTGACGATCCTGATTCAGTCGGTCTTCGTAGAATCATGGGAACGCAGGTAATTCTGACGTCCATCCCGGCTTAGAACTGGTACTACAGCACCATTTTACCATCTTTAAGTTGAGAAAACTAAGGCTCAGGAAAAATTTGTGATGTTCCCTAAAATTATGCATTATTTAATGCCAAGTCACAGTAGGACCTTGAATTTCCCTACCACACCTGCTATGGCCTTACAACAATACACGTACACAGGTGATCGTAAAAATAGGCGAAATCTGACAAGGGCTCTAGGAAGGTTCAGATTACAGGAGAACATACACAGAAACCAGGTCCAGGCTGGTAATGGAAGATGTCAGATGAAAAGGACTGTGAGAAGAGCCTTGCAGGGTGACAGGGATTATGTCGGGCATGGATTGTGGAGGGCTGGTGGGAGAAGGAATTCTAAACAGAAGGAAGGAAGGGATGCCAAGAAAGAACAAGATAGGTTTACAAGAAAACTACGTAGTCCAATTGGGTAGAAGATTTTCAAAGTGTGAAATAAGAACTTTAGGTGGTGTCCAAAGAGAGCACGAGTAATTTAGATTGACAGAATGAGGATGTTTGGCAAATGAGGATAGTTTTCCATGTCGAGTAAGGATATAAAGTTTTGTTTTATTTTTTCTTAATTTAGGGCAAAGAGGTTAAACAAAAATATTAATTAAATAAAGACAGTGTGCAAATGTGGCAAAAATTAAGTGTTGGAGAGACTGGGAGAGGAGTAGGCGATGAGATTAAAAGATAGTCTGTGTACTGGATAATGCACTAAGGAGTTTGGGCTTTAGTTGGCAATCAGAGTGAATCCTAATGATTTTTCGGTTAAGAATTACCACCAAGAGCTGTGGTTCAGGAAAATGACTTTGGATGCAGAATGAAGTATGGTACGAATGGGAGACATAGGCAGCAGAGAGGCCAGGATGACCATCGAGTCAATAGTCGAGGGAAGAAGTGATAAAACTGTGGACTCGAACACCAACGACATAGACAATGAAAATGTTAAAGGTTGCATATAAGAACATCACTGAGGATAAAGACATAAGACCTTCAACAAAATTAAAAATTTTGTGCTTCATAGAGCACAACCAAGAAAGTGAAAAAACAGCTTACAGAATGGGAGAAAATATTTGCAAATATTCTGATAAGCAACACATCCAGAATATATACAGAATTCTTGTGAGTCAATAATAAAAACAAAAATAATCTAATTAAAATTGTACAAAGGATATGAATAGACAGGTCTTTAAAGAAGATATGCAAAGAGCCATTAAATACATGAAAAGATGCTCAATATTAGACATCAGGGAAATGAATATTGAAACTGCAATGAGATACCACTTCACATCTAGGATGACCAGAATCAAAAAATGTAATAATGGGTATTGGTGAGGATGTGAACAAATTGGAACCCTTGTGCACTGTGGGTGGAAATGGATTAATAAAATGATTTGGTCACTTTGGAAACAGTCTGGCCATTATTCAGATAGTTAAACAGGCAATTGCTGTAGGACCCAGTGATTCCATGAGTAGGTATATATGCAAGAGAAATGAAAACACATTGCCTATACAAAAATTTGTAAGTAAATGTTTATAGTAGCATTATTCACAATGTGAAAAAAGTGGAGACAACCCAAATGTTCATCAAGTGACTCAATACATAAACAAAATGTGGCATTTCATAAAATGGAGTATTATTCAATCATAAAAAGGAACGTGGATGAACCTTGGAAACCTTATGCGAAGTCAAAGAAGCCAGACACAAAAGACCACATTTTATATGAGTCCATTTATGCCCAGATAGGCAAATCTATAGAGACAAAAAGTAGATTAGTGGTTGTTCAGAGCTGGTAGGGATGGAAAAATGGGGGTCCAGAGATAAGGGGTATGGGGTTTCTTTTTGAGGTGATGAAAATGTTCTTAAATTGACCATGGTGATGGTTGCATATATCTGTGAATGTATTTTGATATCACTGAAATGTACCCCTTAAATGGGTGAATTATATGGCATGTGACTTGTATCTCAATAATGCTGTCAAAAAAATTAAGCATGTGATTTGTGGCTGGATTTGATGGAATCCCCACACAGCTAAGGAATTTGTAAGATGCAAGATTCAAGATTCAGTACAGCAAGTCAAAATAGATCTAACTTAGATTGTACAGACCTTTCTGATCCAAGATGCCATGGGAACAAGGGGTGGCAGTGGTGGCTGTTAAACCAAACGGGTCAATCTTCCCTTCTACCCACAAAGTTTAGGTGGAAATGATCTTTTCTGGTGATCTGTTTCTCTTCTCACTTTTTCCCAGCCAGGGAGGATGGAAGATCCAAGGTCTTCTCCCTGCTGCACCCACCAGGAGACTTCTGTGCATGGCAATTAACATATAAATTATTCGCCTAATCAAAAGAAATGGGAACTACCTATTCTCTGGAGGATAGAGGCTGCTCCTTCCCTCTTTTTCCTGCGGTTCGCACACTGTCAGGCACAGAACTGGCTCAATAGCTGGCAGTCCATTGAGAGCAAAAAATGGATGAATAGTACGAAAAAAGTAAACGGGTATGGCATGGAATGTGAAAAATGTGGTTGATACTTCAGGGCTTAATGGCCACGCAAATGCTGGATTTCTCTCTGAAAATTTTCAGAAGGAAATTTTTAGCCTTTCTCTCTACAACCAAAAGAGAGAGTAGATATACTGCCCAGTTGATGAGGGGTTGTGGCAAACGCAGCTGAGTAATAGAAGAAAAAAATGGGAAAATACATAGAATATGTTAGCCCATCAGATATTCTAAGATTAGTAATTATAGAAAGTTCAATAGTAAAGCAGTGAGAACTGAAGAAATAGAAACTACACCTTGTTTTGTTGTGGGGAATGGGTGAGTGTTCGATTGAAGTACTGTCTGTCTAAAAGACTTCAGTTGTTTGTTGATAGGCAAACTGCTGTGGAGAAATTACCTGATACATCAGGTAGGTCCAGCCAAGAATAAAGTACCCACAACAGGTATCAGAAGGGTTGCAAGAACCAAGGGGAGAAAGTTGTAAAAGGCAACCTGAGATCTGCAATTTCCCGAAACCAGCATCAACCCTGTGGCTGAGAGGAACAGAGGGAAGGTGGTGTGGATCACGCACACACACACGCACACACACACACACACACAATTTTTGCTTATCTGTAATTTCAAAATTGTCCACAGTTAATAAGAAAACATGATAATAATTTAAACAGACTAAAATTAATTTAGCAATAGAAATAGAAATAGTTTGTCCAGTTAAGGAACCCTTCCTTAAAGCACTAAGATAGAAAACATACTTACACATATTTTTAAGGAACTCTTTAGTTTTCTGTTTATTTTTTTCTTGGTCAGATATTGACTCTTTTAGAATAATTTCAATCATTAAACGGAAATGTTCTAATTCTAACACGTATGCATGCTTATCTCAAACCATGTGTTAAATCTGATTGTTAAGGGATTCACTTTTTTAGGTCAGGTGAAATTCACATAATATGAAATTAACCATTTAAAAGCAAGCAAGTCAGTGGTATTTAGTACATTTATAATGTGCAGCTGTCACGTCTCTCCAGTTCCAACTCTTGTTCATCAGCCAAAAGAGACACCCATATCTATTAAGCAGCCACTCCTCATCCCCCGTCCTCTGGAAACCACTAATGTGCTTTCTGTCTCTATGGGTTTACCTGTTCTGTATATCTCATATAAACGGAACTATATAGTATCTGAGCCTTTGCGTCTTGCTTCTTTCACTTAACAGAATGTTTTTAAAGTTCATTCACATTGTATCATGTATCAGTACGTTTTATGCCTTTGTACAGCTGAATAATATTCCGTTGTATGATACACTGCGTCTTGTTTAGCCATTCACTGTTGATGCACATTTGGGTTGTTTTCACCTTTTGGCTATTGTGAATAGTGCTGCTATGAATATCCATGTACAGGTATTTTCTTGAATACCTGTTTTCAACTCTTAGGGTATTTATCTGGGGGTGGAATTGCTAGGTCACATGGTAATTCTAGTTCAACTTTTTTGAAGAACTACCAAACTTTTCCACAGCAGCTGCACCATTTTATATTCTCAACAGCAAAGTAAGTAGGTTTTAATTTCTCCACTTTCTTATCAATGCTTGTGATATTCCTTTATTGTTTTAATTTTTAAAATTATAGCCATTCTAGTGTGTGCAAAGTAGTATCTTATTGTGGTTTTGATTTTCGTTTCCTTAAAAACTAATGACATTGAGTGTCTTTCGTGTGCTTTTTGGTCATTTGTATATCTTCTTTAAAGAAATATCTTTTCAAGTCCTTTGCCCATTTTTTAATTGGCTTGTCTTTTTGTTGAGTTTTAGGAGTTCTTTATATATTCTGGATACTAAACTCTTACCTGATGTATAATTTGTAAATATTTTTCCCGTTCTATGGATTGTTCTTTCATTTGCTTGATAGTGTTGTCTGATGCACAAAACTTTTAATTTTGACAGTCTAATTTATCTATTTTTTGTTTTGTTGCTTATGCTTTTGGTGTAATATATAAGAATCTATTGCCAAATCCAAGGTCATAAAGATTTAAACCTATGTTTTTGTCTAAGAATTTACAGTTTTAGCTCTTACTTTTAGGGCTTTGATCCATTTTGAGTTAATTTTTGTGTATAGTGTGAAGTAGAGGCCCAACTTTACTCTTTTTTTCATGTGGTTATCTAATTGTCCCAGCAACATTTGTTGAAGAGGGTAGTCTTTCCCTAGTGAATGACTTGCATCCTTCCTAAAAATCAATTGGTCATAGACCTACGGGTTTATTTTTGTACTTTCCATTCCATTGGTCTATATTGGTCTGTATGTCTATCTTTAAGCCAGTATCACACTGTTTTGATTACTATAGCTTTATAGTAAGTTTTTAAATTGGGAAGTATAAGTTCTCCAACTTTGTTCTTCTTTTTCAAGATTGTTTTGGCTATGTAGGGTTCCTTTCAACTCCATGTAAATTTAAGATTGACTTTTGCATTTCTGCCAAGAAAGCCACTGGTATTTCAGTAAGAATTGCATTGAATCTGTAATGGCTTTGAGGCACATTGCCATCTCAACAATATTAAGTTTTGCAATCCATGAAAAGGGATGCTTTTCCAATTATTTACATCTTTAATTTTTTTTAGCAATGTTTTGTCATTTTCGGTGTACAATTCTCACACCTTCTTGTTATTCTTTTTTATGCCGTTGTAAATGTAGTTGTTTTCTTAATTATCCTTTTGGATTGTTTATTGATAGTGTATAGAAACACATCTGGTTTTTGTGAATTGCTATTATGTATTACACATTTGCTGAATTCATTTACTAGCTTTAATGGTTTTTTAAAACAGATTCTTTAGGATTTTTGCAAATAAAATCACGTTGTCTGTGAATAAAGATAGTTTTACTTCTTCCTTCCAATTTGAATGCCTTTTATTTCCTTTTCTTGGCTGATTGCTCTGGCTAGAATTTCTAGTAGAATGTTGAACAGCAGTGGTAAGAGTGGGCATCCTTGCCTTGTTCCTGATTTTAGAAAGCTTTCAGTGTTTCACCATTGAGTATGATGTTAAATGTGGGTTTTTAATAAATGCCTTTTATCAAGTGAAGGAAGTTTTCTTTTATTCCTAACTTTTTGAGTGTTTTTATCAAGATGTTGGATTTTATTGAATACTCTTTTCTGCATTAATTGAGATGATCATTTGTTTTTTTCCTGCATTCTGTTAATGTGGTATATTACATTGATAGCTATGTTGAAGCACCATTGCATTCCTGAGAAAAATCCTATTTGGTCATGGTGTGCAATCATTTTAATATGCTGCTGAATTGGAAGAGAGTCACCCTTAAGTGATTAAATTAATTCAATACATAATATGGCTACCAGTTAGATTTCTCATGGATGGAGCACACGATCTAAGGAGAAAAGTTGTAATTTCTACTTTTTACATGGATGTAGGAACCGAAAGCAAAGAAGTCAGAAAGACAGACACAGAATTTCTTTTTATTGGATTGAATACATCTCAGAAAAGACTGTGAAGGTCTTGAGTTGCCAAAAAAGAAAGGCTGCTGAGAGCCTTGATGCATGGGGAAGTATCAGATTCCCAATGAGCAGCAAGGTTCACACACTCATGGCATAGATGCCATGAACAAGGTCTAGGCAGCAGATCATAATTAAATTAAAAGAAATTGATGAATTATTTCTACATCTAGAATTCTCTACACTACTATGATTAATTTATGTTCCTGTTATCTAGTGCTGCCTAACAAGCCACCAAAATCTTAGTGGCTTATAACAAAAAGCAGTCATTTTATTATCTCTGGCAGTTTCTGCAGGTCAGAAATTTGGAGAGGGTTCAGCTAGGGTGTCCTGGCTTGGATTCTCTTATGCAATTTCAGTCAAACAGTGGCTGCAGGTGAGGGATGGCACAGCTTGGGGGCTGGCCAAGCATCTTTCTCTTGCTTGCTTTATTTATTTAGTCTTAGGACTTCTCCATGTGATTTTTCCACCGAGGCTACCTTCAGCTTCCTCACAGCATGGTGTCCTCAGAATGCGAGGAGTTTACGCATAGCAGCCTGGGGCTCTAGCTTGATTGCATGAGGTACCAGGCTGAAGCTGCACCCCTTTTATGACCTAGCCTCCAAAGTCACACCATCACTCCATCATGGACTGTAGGTTGACCCATCACTAAGGTTAGCCAGATTCAGGAAGATGGGGTATAGAGCCCACCTCTCCAGGACAGGAGTGTCAAAAATTTGTAGACATGTTTTCAAACTGCCACCGGTTTTGTTGCCTGATTATTTTAATGATATTATATTTAATTGACTGAAAAATTTAATCCCCTAATCCTGAAGCATGAGCTTTCTCATTTGGCTCATGGAGTTTACAGCTCAGAGCTCACTGTTCACTCAGGGGGAAGAAAATGCCCCCAAAGAGATGACTAACTTCTTGAGTCCTGCGTTTGAACCTTAGCATAAAGTGAGAATTTTACAAAATGTCACTATACCCAATAAAGATATATAAAACTCACCTTCCAGAAAACAATATTCCATTTTTCTTTATGTGAAGTTTAGGAAACTATCATAAAACATCATAAAATCAAGGCCCTCCCAGTACCTGTGGCTGACACTTACTTGCCATTTTCATTTGCATGAGCCATTTCTCCTGTTCCACAGAGCACAGAGAGAACAGCTGGTTAGCCCCGAAATGAACATGAAGATACAAGAATGATGTTCTATGTGTGTGCTAAAGGAGGTCTCGCTGGGTAAATAAAAGGTTGCTCATTTATTTATGATGCACAAATCCATCGTGCATTATTTGGCTGAAAGAATCATCAATTATTTATCCAGAACTCCCTGTCTCCAAGTACAGCTTTTTGTGTGCATGAGGGCACGTCTGCTTTTATTACTCTAAAACGTGTAATCTTCTTTTTGATTGTGGTGGACGTTCTGTCTCAAAGCATGTGGCGTTGTGGTAACCTGTACATTTGATAAAGGATTTCTAGCTTATTATACCATTTTCATCTGAACCCTCTGTCACCCTGTAGTTAAACGCCCAGGAATCATGACAGATGGCTATCAGGAGTTCATTCATTCACCAGGACACTCATTCCCTTCCCCTCCCGCTAAGTAAAATTGCTACATCACTAAACCATTAATTATATTCTGGGAGCAAACATCTTCTAGGGCATCACTGACTTCTCCTAACCCTAGCAAGGGCATAATTAGAACCATATCATTTCTCAAATGTATTTTATGGCCCTTAAACTCTGACTTTCAATCACATTGACTCTAGATCCATCACGTTGCATTGCCAGATCAGACATGTGGTTTCTATGGTCTGTGTGGAAAACGTAAGTATTTGAAACAGAGATGTCCATAGTCTACTGTGTAGGTTCTCCGGGGGGCTCCTTTATCCTCCAGTACAGACACAGAAGACCCTCCGCCACAGCACTCAGATTTTTACTGAGGAAAGGTACGTGCATGGCCCAGGTATTACTTCCCTTCTAGCCAGGCATTGGGGGGCTTTTTGATACAGAGAGTGGAGTCTCCCTTCATTGAAGGTTTGGGTGGTTGACTGGTAAAGATTCTAATTCAACACAGCTTTGAGGCCTTGAGCAAAGGACAAGCTCTTAGATTCTTTCCCCAGCACCCGCAGGTGGCAGTTCACACCTGGACCCCTTTCCTAGTTTGAGGACCCCCAGGTATGGTGTCCATGCAAGTGCATGGCTCAAATTTCCTTCTGGGTGAGCCTATGGAGGAAAGAATAGTTGGACTCACTGGGGCATTCCTGCCAAGGCCACGCTCTTCCCAGGCTGCTCCCTGCTGATGCCTGAGCCGTGGGAAGGACTGCAGCCACCTCTGCCCCCTGTGGAGCTCGCCTAACTGGCAGCATCTTCTCTGGGGCTCCCCACCAGAGAGACCCTCTTGGGGCAGCCCTGCAATTTGAGGTTCTTCCTATCCAATCCTCCTTCCTTCCCTATTTCCTTTGACAGATCTCAGACCCACATCATGATCTGAAGTTCCTTCCCACTTATTTCTGCTCCATTTCCCCTTTGTTGAAAGACAAACAGGCATTTCTTGCAGCAAATCTCTACCACTGTTCACTCCACCTTAGCATCTGCCTTCTGGAGAACGTGAACTGACATATGGGTTCTGGGTTCCTTCTTCCTTCTTCCCCCTTCTTCCTGTTCTCCACTAGGATCCTGCCCACTTACCCTATACCTGCCCGTGCAGTAGTCCTGTTTTCTTCTTTTCCTTTTTGGTGGCAGACCAGAAAGAGGTCAAGATCATATTCAATCTGAGCCTAAATCATTAACAACCCCCATGCTAGTCAGCTAGCCCTGTCTCCGGTCTCTGCAGGGAAGGCGTAGGCACTTCATCACTGGGGTGGGCTACCCCTGCCTCCACCCCTCACAGGACAGAGGCATCCCTTCAGTGAAAACAGTAAAAATCAAGTTGAGCTTTGCAGACATTAGGGGAAGCATTCCTGTGTTGCTCTATCTGAGTTTTACTTGGTCATGTTTTATTCATCATATTACAATAACCAGTGCTTGGCACAGTACTAACATAGTCCTGATACTTATTGAAGAAAGACCCCGTGAAGTTTCCCTCTGCCATTTTCCTACACTTGCACCTCTTTCCATGTCCCCCTCAGCACCTCCTGGTATCTCGTGGCTTCAAGCTGACCTTAGCTATTATGCCCAAATCAAAACTCTCACCACCCAAACCTGCTCTTGCTCCTCATCTAAAATCCATGTTAAAACACTTATTCCACCAGTGTCCATTATTCCTGCTGCCAGAAATCTGATTAAACCCATAAAGTGGGAAAGGAATTTCCATGGAAGTCAGGTTGCTGCCTTTAACCAGCTGTAGAGTTTGGATAAGACATTCCATTTTCCTTGGCTTCAGTTTTCCTATTCATGTTAACTAGTCTATAGTGTCTGAAAGTATTTTCTGAGAAATGAATTCATATAACAATATGAGTGGTTGAAATTGTCTCTTGTATTTTGGGGGTTATATAGTATTTTTTCTTTCTAAAGATACTTGCTAAATCAAATAAATCAGTTGCATTCAGATGGAAGTAAAGAATGTCAAGTACTGATGAAGACGTTCTGGGAGGGTTGGGAAGGATGATTTTCCTGGCATCAAAGTATATTCACCTCTGTCCCCCACGCATGCACACACATGCCCACATGCACACACACTTACACGCTCCCGTACATCTCTCCGGAGTCGCTACCCTCGCCTGTCCTGAAATAACAGGGCGATAGTCTTGCCGACGCACTTGGGAAGTTTTGCTAACTCCTGGGTTAGACTATTAGTCTTTTGGTTCTTCATTGAGGCATATAACGGATGTCCTGACAAGGAAAAGCAGTAACACTAAGAAATAACATGAAGGGGTTTGAAATAAAGGGCAGAACCTTGGTTATTTATGCTTAACCACTCCAAAGTTCTGAGGGAAAGGATATCTGGCATAAGCCTCCACATTTCCTTTCCCCACCACAGGGACAAGGCCCCACAATCTTGCACTTGGAAAAATGCAAGAGATGTCTTGGATTTCAGTCCCCCTCTCCCTCAACCGTCGGCTTTAAGTACAATAATATACCAAGAAGAAAGATACATTGGAAACACTTTGCTAATGTTCCCTACTAAAATGTACTGCAGCAGGATGTTTCTCCCATCTGAGTGACCGAGGAGAAATGAAGAGCCTATTTCTTTCCTGTCCAAACTTTTGGCAGGATTCTAATTCTTCAGGTCCTCTTCAGTCTCAGAATATAGCTATTAAACATCAGAACCCTTCCTCCAAATGTTCCTAAGGGACCCTGGAGTCACAGGAGCAGCAATCTCAGAACAGACGACAGATTGTGGGAAGCTCATTGCATCCTTCTGATCAAAAGCCCCAGGTAAAGCAAGATAATACTTTGAAGTATTAGTATTAGAAGTGAGGGTCTTCCCTCACTTTTCTTTACCCTGTGACACTTCCCCTAACCCAGACAGCCAGCACATTCCACTCTGGCATCTTAGGACTGGAGGATATTTCACCAGCTATGCCAAGAGGAAGAAGCGTTGAGTCAGCTTTGGATCAAAATTGATGTTTGAAACTCCTGGCAGGAGCAATGGTTTGCAGGAAAAAAGATTTTTAAGTCACGTGGACCTCCATGTTATAGTTTCAAGGGCGTGCATGGCTCAGCAAACGTATTCATCAACACCGCAATGTTGAAAAGAGATGCAGAGTTGAGTGATCTCGCTCACACATGAGATTTTGTAGACTGGGAGGAAAGAAGATAATCAGAGATGGGAAGCAGTTAGAGACTGGTGCTGCCTGCTCTCTCCTCCCCCAGCCTGGAGACGGGGCCAGCGTGACAACCCCAGGTGTGTTGGAGGAAGTCAGGCAGTGACCACTGGGTATTTCTTCCCTACGGAGCTTGGGGAGGTGAGAAGCCTGTTGCCCGGTGCCCCGCACAACAAGGGAGCTATAGTGTAGAAATGGCTGTGGCTCGTCTCAAGGACCCAGGGTCCTCGCAGCTTAGAATAGCACAGGATAATGGCCGATGTTTACCCTGTGCTCTGCCCTCCTGAAAAATACAGAAAACGCTGAAGGACAGCCCGACTTGGAGAGGCCTTTTGGCTGGGACAAGGATGAAGCCACAAGCTAAGTGGTCATGTAAATGGAAACATTATGGGCACAAGAGTAGCTCAGTCACCACCAGCACTGACTGATACAGCCTAGGACCAGATATCTCGCCCCCCCAACACACACGCACGCTGACGGGTGCACTGACGCCTGCCTGGCACTTGGCAGGAACCTTAGGCACAATGTTGCTGGAGTTGGGAGAAGCCCAGAATGCACACATTCAGTAACTTGCTTATTCAGTTCGGTACCTCAGTGGTCCCCAGCCTTTTTGGCACCAGGGACTGGTTTTCATAAAGGACAGTTTTTCCATGGACAGGGAGAGGATGGGGGATAGTTTCGGGGTGATTCAAGCGCACTACTTTTATCGTGCACTTTATTTCTATTATTATTACATTGTAACATATAATGAAATAATTACACAACTTACCATAATGCAGAATGAGTGGGAGCCCTGAGCTTGTTTCCCTGCAGCTAATGCCGCCACTGATCTGACTGGAGGCGGAGCTCAGGCGGAGCTGTGAGGATGGGGAGCGGCTGTAAATGCAAGTGAAGCTTTGCATGCTCACCTGCCACCCACCTCCTGCTCTGTGGCCTGGTTCCTAACAGGCCACGGAATAATACCGGTCCACGGCCTGGGGCTTGGGGACCACAGCTATAAATCATTGTTTCAGGCTTCCGGGGACATTGAAATTGAGTTTCTCTCACCCAGTGGCACAGGATCTTCACAGGGAAAATAAGGTTAACCATAGGAAACAGAGTCACATTTCTTGCAAAGGTGAGTCTGTGGCCTGGGGTTAGTACTCCTTCGTCAGGGACCTAAGAGGTGTGGCAGGTGTGAAGAGGAGCAAAGAGAGGGACATTCACATTTTGCTCTGTTTTCCATAGCTCGTGGGTTTAATTTTGCCAGCCTGGTGTATAGTGTGTTCCCTGTCACTTAGTTTGGTATCCACAGCCAACTTTCTGTTAGTTGAACCTCAGACTAAGAAAGAAAGGAAACCTCAGAGCTCTTCATAGGTGATTCGGAATAGAAGTAGAAGCCATGGTACTAAATTAGAGTTTGCTTAATCCTGGACTCTTGGTCTTGCCACTTTGCTCCAAGCTCGTCCCAGCATAGTCTGTATTGGCTCTTCCAGGAGGACTTGTCTCCTGGCCCGGAGCTGCTGTTCCAAGTGACCAGGCTCTCGCTACTAAGCTACTGGCTATCTCAGTTAAGAAGTCCCTAGCTCTCTGAGGCTGACGGAATACCACCAGCTCCGTTTTGATGGAAACCATATGCTTGTAACTTCATGTCAGTGTCAGATGGCAAGAAATGGAGTAGAAGCTATGGCTGCTTGTTCCAAAGAGTGTGTGCTTGCCTCAAGCTCATAAAGGTCAGTCCTGCAGGCTGCCAGGATTACTCACTCCCCAGCTCTGTACAAATATCCCTTTGCTAAGACTCGCAATTGCTCTTGGTCCTTCCCAACGAAGAGTGGAGTAGTTATGCCAAAGTGGAGGCAGTTCATGCATCATGTCACCTATCCCAACATCGTACCCCACTGGGAAATGGGTCACCTAGAAGGCACTAAGGATAAATCTGGGCTTTGTTCATTATAGTTGTGGAAAATACAAGTCACAAAACTCCCAAGTCACCCCAAGTGCCTGTGGCTGATTATAAACAAAGAGGAGGGCCTGAGATGGGCGGAGTCCAGGGCCAGGACCACCATCTTGGGCCTGAGCATAGGAGGGGCATAAAGACTCCTATTGTTTACACTGAGCCTTTTTGATGCTCACTCAGGAAGCCCCCTTCACAAACAGTCGCCTCTGCCAGCCCTCGGGGACCTGGGGAATACATTCGCCCAGCCTTTGGTCTGTGTGTTTAGACTCATGCCACACCGAATTTCATCTGGGAGGGAAAGCTGTTTCAGATGACCATGAATAGCAGCTTTCATCAGCTGTCACTTCCCATTACGGCCAGCATGACATGGAAATGTACTAGAGGCTGCTCGAGGCCTGGAATGGGAGCAGCGCTTTCTATTCTGAACATTTATTGACTTCATTTGTCCTTGTAAAAAAGTTAATCGGGCCACTGGCTTTTTTCCCTCTTTTGCCTAGATTCATCTGACTCTTTGAGTCAGAAAAATGGAGTAGCTTAAGCCAGTGCTGGGTGGAAACAAGATGCCTGTCTAGGTTATTTCTGGAGCTCCCCTCCGTGGTCTTTTCCCGGGAGCGGTGAGCTGTGTGCCTCAGCTTCCTCATGTGGGGACATTTTCTATATCCGGAGAATTGGGATAATGCCCCTGGGTGAAGGCATTCTGTCTCATATTTGTTGTTAGGAGTTGTGGTGGGCTCACTTCAGTGGCATTTGGCAAACCAGCTCTCTAAAAGAAATACTCCCCAAAAAATATACTCCCAAAGAATCAGGCCATATTTATAGCTTTTGCCAATTTCCGTGGTGTAAATACTCCCACCGCGGTAGATTTCAGGCTACCAGCATGACATCACTGAATGTGAAGTCCATGAAGTCAGGGAGAGATGCGAGCAATCAGCTGTGCTGAGCGGGTAGGATCAGCTCCAACACACCTGCCTCACAGGCTTGCTGGCCAATTACTCAAAGCTGTGAGATGGATACAGTCGCAGGAACTTGTTACTGACCTGCATTCTTCAAGCCAACAGAGATCGCCAAAGAGGTCCTGCTCCAAGTGCTGGAAGAAGCAGGTGTAGGGGAGGGCTGGGATGGGCTGTAGCCTCAGCTGTGTAGCATAAAGTGCTTTACGCTTCAGCCCAAGACCGAACAGGAAAGAAGAACCATTTCTTGGCCACTCATGTTGAAGGAGGCAGGAATAGGCCAAGCCTCGATCCTCGAAGTCCTGCTTAGGTGGGGCCATACTATGGAGAAAAGCAAAATTGGGAACCAAGCCTTGTTTATCCAGCCCTGTTAGAATTCACCAGACTCTATTACCCTGGGCAGCAAGAGAAGGAATCCAACCACCTTTGAAAAGGAAAATGATCCTGACCGGTTACTTTCTGTATAAGTTGCTTTGGCTAAAGGAAACTTGGGTGACACCAACTCTATTCCTGATCCCTGAGAAGGGTTTAAGATTTGTTGAAGGGTTTGTTTAAGGTTTGTTTAAGGATTGTTTAAGGATTGTTTAAGGATGGGTGCTCAGTTCAAACAGAGACTGCGCGGGGACTGGGAACAGTGGAGGTAACGGCCTCTGAGGTGAGTCCAGTCATTTGCCCTCAGTCGGTTCTCTGTGAAGAGTGAGGCACACACGGCACCCTCCCAGCTGGCCCACTCTCTCCCTCCCCTACACCCTTCCTCACGGTGCCCACTTCTGTCTCTGCTTCCAGCCTGGAGTGAAACCAGTCTGATGCTCAAAGAAATTGCAATCTAGGAGCCTGAAACTTGTCTATAGACGATGACAGAATCTGGAGTGTCGTCTAAGGGCTCAGATGAAGGGTGGGGGAAGAAGGGGCGCGAGCTTGCAGTGACGGAGTGATTGGAGCGGGGATTATGATGACACAGCGTTGCAACCGGGCCTGGCGAGAGCCCCAGCGTGAAGAGCAGTGGAGACGTTAGGAAGCGGAACACCCCGGAAAGCAGGCACCAGGGTTTTGGAGTCAGGGAGCCATGGACTCTAAGGTGGGGAGTAGGACAGTAAGGAGGGAATCACAGAAAATAATGTCAGAACAAAAATAATAATTCAAACCAGCATGGAAAGATTTTCAATGGTAGACTGAGAGGCTGGACTCAATAAATAATGAGCTGATGAAAATGTCTGGCCAGGCTGGAGACGTTCAAGAATTTCTGGAAGATTACTGTGGTGATGGTGCGAAGTCAGAAACACAAAGGAAACAAGATCCCACCTCACCGGTCCCTCCAGATAAATAATCTGACATTGAAATTTTTTTTTCTGATCAGGATGCCATTTGTATTAAAAGATGACAACTGATATGGTGTCTGGCACCGATGAAAAGCACATGAGAGATCTGCAGTGCGAGCTCCGGAGGCAGGTCACTCCTGCCAGGACAGCTTGCCAAGGCTCGGGCAGCTACACAGGGCAAAGGCGATTCCCACTTAGGCTGACTGCATACGACAGTACAAAGGAAGAAGTCTGAGTGACCAAAGAAAGTGGCGATAATAGGGTTTATGCACTGAATTTTTCTTTTAGTTTTTTCTGTAAAAATGCAGTCTCTGTAGAAAATGGTATCACTTCTATCACAAACTTACTCTCTCAAGAACAAGGCTGGGAAGAAATGGAATGGATTCAGCCAGTTGTTGCAAAAAAATAAGTACAAAACCGTCAGTGCCGCGCCTCGCACGTAGTAACTGTTCAGAAATGCTCTACTGATATGACTCCTTTGACTTTGAAACTCTCAAGTACAAAGTCCCCTGTGGTTACGTGCCTGTCACATACAGGAGGTGGTGGAGCAGTGGTCAAGAGAGAAGGCTCTGGAGCCAGACTGTCTAGTTTGTAATTGGGCTACACTTGCTTACTGAGCAGTCTTAAACAAACACTTGGCTACCCCTGCCTCAGTTTCCTCTTCTGTAACTGATGTTCATAAAGGATCAACCACAAAATGTTGTTGGAAATACTAAGTGAATCAACACACGAACTTAGAATATTACCAAACACATAGTAACCACCCAGTGAATACCAGCCAGGAATACCTGTCGAATTCTCTTTACTGAACTCTTTCTTGCCTTTGTGTTTATCAGATGGAAGTTTAATGTCCTCTGACATCCAGAACAGAGCCAGGACATTGTCATGTGTCTGGAATGTACCTGTAGCAGTGTGTTCCCCGCTACTTGTCAGAGGCATGCTCTTCATTAAGCCCGTTTTAGTCTGTGAACTCTCCCAGGTCACCCTTGCGGGGCTCTCAGAGCCTTGAAGCTCTTCTGAATTGCTGCAGACCTCTCCAGCCAGTCCTTTTCTCCCCATCCCGTGACAGGGCCAGTCCTGTCCCCAGAAGAATGAGATGGGACGGGAATGCAACTGGTGGTGCACTATTTAAGAGCAGTGTAAAGCATTCTTTCTCCTGGAACACGTTTCTTTCATTGTCTAACTTAGTCTTTTAAAGCAGCCAGGTCTTTTCTCTGTTTTTAGATCTTAACATTTTTAGATCACCAGCTATAGCTTTTAAACAAAGCTGCGAAGAAAGCTTCGTTTGTGCTGGCGTGCGTTACTAAGGGCAACAGATGTGACGGGATCTGCTCAGATTCATGCCGCAGACCCCGCTGCGGCTCACTGGCCCAACAACACAGATTTGGAAATTTGGGCCTCTGTTCTCACTCCCAGTTCATGGCATTTCCTATTCTGGAGCCGATTTTATTCCCAGGTAAGATATTTTACCTTTTCTGTTTTTTTTTTTTTTTTTTTCTTTTTCACCAATATACGTATGCAGCTCATGAGAGGACTTTAGTTTATCTGCCTCTTCCTCACTCCAAATTTGCTGTCCCTTATATATCCTGTGGCCCGATCTTCTCGGTCCAGCTTCAGAAATGCTGTTCTCCAGTTACAGGGAACAGAAGCATAGGACTATTTCTTCCAGAAATTTCATTTCCATTGATCCAATTTAATATTTTGAAGAAAACAATAGCTAATTCCTTTTTCTCATTCAATTTCCTAAATATTTTTTAAAAAGATGAAATCAGTAGAGGCACCATGGTTAGTTCATAAGGAGGCAGGGAGCAGACTTGTGTCCCCAGCGCAAATAGGGAAGGAGCAAGACAGGAGCCTTAGGGGTTCTCTGTGCTCCCCTCAGACAGGGGTCCTAAAGAATGTACAGTCTGGGGACACTCACTCTCATACCCTCCCTGACTTCATTTGGCAATGCCTCCCAGCAATCCAGGGTGATGTGGGTCTCAGCGGGTGGCCGGGACAACCAGGGCAACCTCTGGAAACTGCTTCAGCGACTGCCTTTCTCGTTGCCTTCTGCAGAGGTTAGAACACCTTCCAGATGTCTAACGCCCTTTGAAATGCTAAATGCTAATGGAGCTGAACCGCCTGATGTTCCGATCTGGGGTACGTTTTGTGTCATCCTCTTCCTTCTCCACTGGAAGAGACTGTCAGATCCAGCGCTTCCTGCCCCACCCCACCTGTCTGCTCTGGAACCTAAGCCCGTCTCTAGGTGCCCCTGAGGAAAATGTCAAGAGAACAGGGTTCATGCCAGATGGCTGGGAGGGGGAAGGGGAGGAGAAAGATTTTCACACAATTTAATTGAGGTTTTTCTGGACTGAGAAAGAAGAGTTACTGGACAAGGGTCTCGGACCCAGGGGCATGTCCAACAAAAGTTGCTCAAAAAGGGAGAGGGCCCCACAGCCTGGGCGGCCGTGAGGAGCAGAGCCTGTGAGGGCCACCACCGGGGCGCTGGGAGCCCAGCCGTTGCCCCGGATCCTCCCACCGTCACTGCCGAGTGCTGTTCCCTGGGCGCTAACCGCAGAGCAGCTGCATTTTATGCGCATTGAAATAGCACTGTTGAGACATTATTAGTATAATCTGACTGACATTGTATGAAAAAATGATTTAAAAGTTCAAATTTCCAAAAATTGCAGGAAAAATTAAGAGCCACGTCATACCAGCCCTGCTTCGTGGGTACTTCATGCCCCACTTCATTCTCGGCATCTCTCGTCTGCGTCCCCTGTGCTAGGCAGCTGCTTTTGTGTGTGGAAACTTCTGATGTAACGGTGGTGCTCTCATACTGGTATTTGAGCATTCATTGTAAACACACCGTAAATACAATTTAAAATCCTTTTTATCGCATAACAACATCACTGGAATATTTGTCAGGTGACAGTACTAATGCTATACCAAAAATTGCACCTGAAATTCAGTAAGTTTGGTGTGGAATTTAAGTGGTGTAAATTGCTATGATGAATGGCAAATTGCCCTTATCATACATTATGCTGTTATTTAGAAAAAGAACTCTGCAAAATATTAGAGATAGTACCAAAGAGAAAAACAGCATTAAAGCAAAGCTGAGGTCAGTGATTGTAGATGTGTGCAGTTCAGGAATGTACCCCGCCCCCCGCCGCCGTATAGACAGGTTTTAAATATGAAAGGTCTGAATTCTGTGAGTGCATCCAAAGTGCATCCTTTGCATCAAGCGTGACTTCCTCGGGTCACAGATGAGACTTTATTTTTTCATCTTGTGACTGTTCAGCAAAGAGGATGTTTATCCAGGCTCCAAGAACTTTGCATAAGTTCCTGTCACCTCCACGCTCCTGCAATGTTCTAGAACAACTGACAGCCCAGGTAGGAGAGTGAACCCAGGCCACCGGCGGGGAGGAAGGGCACAGCAGCAGGGAAGCTGCTCACACATGTGCTCTGGTGGGAAAGGGCGAGGAAGGGAACCATTTCCCAGGAGCCAGGACGCTCATCAATAACACCCTTCGTTTCGGTAATGATGTGAAGGACTGGGCTCGGGCTCCTTCTTCACAGCCACTATGATTGGGTTGTTTGAAGTAAAAGTTTAGAGCTGAAAATCAGGAGCAGGAATAAGTCCTCAAGCTCAAAGACCAATCAGGATGTAGATCAAGTAACCACACTGGAGTGAGAATGTGGGGTGACACGTGGGAAAACAAATGCAGAGGTTGTATGCTGTGTGGTTTCCCAAAACCCTTGCTGGCAGGTGGCGTTCAGCGTTCTCCTGCATGAAAGCTTGTAGGAGACGTTTGCAGAAGGCAACATGGGTGAAATATGCAAGGTGTCCTGTTTCCTGGAATTGGAGTACAGCCTGCTGGGGCTGCACCTGAGATTCTAGCAGCCACCTGGAAAGAGTGACACAATTTAGAATAAGCATCCTTCAGGGTGGCATTAGCACAAAGGGTGGACTGGGGCCAAAAAGAAGCCACCAAAGACTCACAGAATAAACCATCATACATCCACCAGGGCCAGAATTTAGAATACCAGTGATAATTATAGACTTTGGTAAAAATGTTAAAAAATAATCTACCATGGATCACTACTATTTTCAACACTTGTGTAAATAGATGGGGGGAAATGCAGTTCTATAATTTCCTCAGTTAACCAAGATATGTTCAATCTTGCCCGTGGATGAATCTTTGCAGAGAGACCTTAATCATCCTATCCACCAGGAATTTCTGGGGCTGTTTGAATGATATTATTTGGGTGGTGAAGATATCCTTCTAGAATAAACCAGGAGTTAAGAAGTAGAGTCTCACTGATCAAATCAGCAAACATTTCACAACCTTGATTCTCTCATCTTTTCCCAAGCCCCTCTGGGCAACACTTTTTTCAAATTGTGTTATCTCCATCTGTTCTTTGCTGTCTCTCACCTGACACATGCCTTCCCCGTATCAGAATGAGTGCTGGCGTGCACTCAATTCCTTCAATTTTTAACCCTTCTAACTGCTTTAACTAGGGCTTTGTTTGTACTAGACTCTGGCTCTATGGATTGGATCAAACACTGCTCTGTCCTCACACCACTTGTGGTTTGAAGTAATATGGGGAGAAACGTTTTCTGTCAACTCTCGTGCTGCGCCCAGTGTGCTACACAATACAGCAAGATTCGTTTCTTCTCTGCAACTCTGAAGCCCTAGCTAGTGCATGCGAATGCCCCAGTGCTTTCTGTGCTGGGTGTTCAGAAAAGTGAGAAAGAACCAATCACTGAGCTGAGCAGAGAGCTTAAACAGCCAGTGGGTGGTGGAGGTTGTGGCTAGGAACATAGTGTGCCAGGAAACGGGGCATTGTAGATGGAGATGTGATCAGTCAGAAAGTCAGAACAAGTGACGTTACTCAGGCAAATTATGGAGTCCACAAAAGTAGGTCCAGATTGGCAGCCAGAAGTCAAAGCCAGGGTCTATTGAAGTATGGAATTGTTAGTGGCATCCAGTCACCTCCGGTGGAAGTACTGGGTCTCCTCCTCCACCTCTTCTCGAATATCAACAAAATTTTGTCACTGTACTATCAAATGAAGTTTATAGCTACAGGAATACAACGAAAATCCTCTGGTTTCTTGTGTAGGGCCTGGTAGGATCTCTCTTTATTTCCAAATGGTTGGTGGAATAAGAAGGGGCCCGAGGGGTCCCTTCTCCTGTACCCTTAAAAGTCAAGGGAATCAGGATGTGACCACTGGGAAAAAGAACTAAGGTGAACACTTTGGCTTTGTCTAAGTCTTAAAGAAGCTGGAACAGGTAAGTCCAAATATCTCTTTGAATTCCAAGGTTAAATCAAAGAGAAACGTAAAAAAATTAACTGATTTTCTGCACTGCATTTGACGTTTCATTGACAGTCCTTAGCATTTGTTTATGCCCCTGGCCACTCATACTGGATTCTTGGATTTTGGCTCAGTGGGTGGGAAAGAATCGAATTGCTTTGCCATCTTTAAAATCCTAAGTTGTTTGAAAATTTTTAAAAATTAATGCATCTCCTATTTTTCTTTAAAAAAGTTGTGTAGGTTGTGGGTATAATCAGGATTGAAAGAAAACATTTTTAGTGACAATAATTGGAATCGCTGATTTCATTGGGGTACTTTTTTCATTCTTTTAAAATGTTTTTTTTTTTTGCTTGAAGCACAGACAAAAAAAAAAAAAACGTAAAAAAAGATCCAGTTATTTGCCAAATTCTTTAATATCATCCCACTTTCTCTTTTACAGTCGTTTGGAGTGTTTCAGTGCATGGCCGAAGGCTCACGGAGAAGGAAATGATTGCTGCCAGGTCTGAAATGGAAGGTGAAATCTTAGAACACTTCATAAATCTGGGAGGGCTTCCTCATGCCTTTTGGCAAACCCCTGGCCTCTGACCCGTGGGTCAGGATGAATAACACCTTTCCTCTAAGGACGTCAGACGTAAAGCCTGACCACTGTGCAAGAAGAAGGTCCCTGAGGGCCAGCTGGCTCCGTCTTCCCTGTGCTATTGAAAGGAGGTCAGTGTGTTCATCCGTTCTTTTTTATTTTTAGATTGTAAAACAGAGACACAGACAGGCAAAAAGGTTTTGACAGTGACCATGATTAGCTTTAACCTGAAAATGTGATGGAAACCTATGACCCTTTTTGGCTTCAAGGCTACAGCTCAGCCCACTGAAGCCACATTTATTACCATGAGCATGATGACAAAAATCACTTTTCTTAATTGCTCTTGAATGTAATGAAGCAGAAAAGAGAAGGCAGGTCTTCTGATCCCCGGCCTCATCAGTAGCAAATGAATCAAACTTTCCATCCCTGGATGCCATTGGTTTTAACTAGCAAAAGGTGCAGGATTTATGGGGACAGACAGCTACGATATAGGATGCTGGCGTACGAAAGCTCCTGGGGAGCTGGAGAGCCATGTACCCACTGGGGCAGCCCCGTGCTGCGGAACAGATGTATTTCCTGCCCTGGTTACTTCACTTGGGTTCTGCAACTAGAGAGGTCCCTGATGACAAATTTTTCCAACACTTTTAAAACCACATTTCCCATGAAGGTCTTTCTGAGGTGAAGTAAAAGTTAATGGGAAGCACAGTGAGGGGCCAGGGTCACGTTGCATTTGGGAAGTTTGTTATGATTCACACAATGCTGCGGACCCTGCAGACATATCCACCTACTATGACACAGAGGAGAGCGAGCTTGCCAGTTCTGCCACGTGGCATGTCCCTGGAGAAGAGGCAGAATTCTGGCAGCCCACCCAAGCAAGCCTGTGCTGGTGGTGGAAGATGTCTCCCAAGCCTCACCAAGAGGGTCGCTGCTTGGAAGTCCTAACTGATATGAATTATCAATGATGATTAATATGTACCAAGTACCTATCATATACCAAGCACTGCTCTAAGAGTGACACACGGCTTTATTGAATCTTTACAATTCTATAAATTGGATGCCTTTATTACCCCATCTTACAAATAGAAAGGAAGTGAATTAAAAACACTACAATCCATCTCTTTAATCTTTAGGGAACCCAGATGACTTTGATTGGGAAGCTGAAATGCGATAAGTTAAACAAACTGTAAAGAGTAAGCTGCCATTTGAGATCTTGTCCATTTTCCTTTCCAGCTTCTTTTCTCATTCTGTCCCTTTATACTCCCTGAGCTCTAGTGCAGGGATAGCAAATACGTTTCATGGTGGCACTAGCTTCAATCAGTTTGCAGTGGCTTCTTAAAGCATGAGATTGGGGACATTCTCAGGGAAAATCAGTTCTCACTATATGCCAGAGTACTAGGATGGATGAATGATGTTTTCTGTGATGGATAATGATGTCTTCCACAGGCACAGGGGGAGCATAAGAGGCAGGTGAGCCAGGTAGCGTTCATCCCCTGCTGTTGTATCTCTGTTGGTACTTCGACAGTCCCTGAAACAATAACTTAATTCATTAAGATTGTGAGAAGTTTCTCTGTGGCAGCACGGTGCCATCTCCTGCCCTCACACCCTGACAACAATCCCATCCATTTATCCTGTGAAGCTACGGCACAAATGTGACTGCCCTAAGGAGTGGGGCCACTGCCGAAGGCTGGGGATTCAAAGAAGAGCTTCAGCAGATGTGGGCCCCATTCAGAGCTGCTTTCCTTGAATCTCAGTGTAACACTGCTCTAGCTCTGTCTTGTTATATCCCAGTTTCGAGAATGTCTTTCTCCCACCAATGAGCCCAGAGGTGGGGCGGGAGTGAGGAATGGAGCATAGAGCGGGCCAAGAAGGAAAGAGGAGGATATGAGTTGGTGGACCATGAGGAACTTCTTTGCCAACTGAGCCCGGGAATTAGAGAAAGTCGTGTTGTGGGAGGGTGGGAGGTGGGGGAGTCAGGAGGCCACACATGTGTACGGACAGTGACCAGAATGGCAGCTCGGTGGGAGACTTGGGATAGGGCTGTCTAAGTTCTGAGCTCTTCTCTCCTGAGGCACATCAGTTTTTAGCCATAAATGGGACAGTGAAAGGAAGGGTGGGCCTATAGATAGAAGCACCAGAGTTGGGACAGGATGAAAAAGGGGTGCACCAACAGGGGCACAGGAAAAGGCAGAGAAAGGCAGCAGGCCCTTCAGAGCCATGTGTACATGCGTGTGTGTGTGTGTGTGTGTGTGTATGTGTGTGTATAGCCCGAGCAGGCTGGAGGAGAAAGAAGGAAGGAGGAAAGAAAGAAAAGGGAGTTGAATAAGCAAGGGAGACATGGTGTGTGTGTGAGAAAAAAGATGGGTTATCAAATAAGGTCTTCTAAGCAAGAGTAACATGAAGACTGGAGCTGATAAAAGCAGCTCAGGGGGAAAAAACCAATATGATGGTGATGTTCCTTAGAAATTAATAAGTTAAATCACAAAGTCATAGTTTTATTCCGAAGCAAGGAATTTGATGATAACTTCAGATCAGCAAAGAAAGTATTCTTATTCTTCAAGAAAACACACAAAAGAATGTACCAAGAGAAAGCAGGTTAAGAGTGTCAGAAATTCAAGTTCCTCTACTCAATAGGAGAAAAGGGAAGGCCTTGTTTTATGCAGGAATTGAAAGTCACCTTGGGTTGGTTAAAGACTTTTTGTGAACGGTTACCAGTCTCAGAAAAGGCAGCAGGGAAGTCTGGGCTTTTTATTGGCAAAACAAGGCTAAAGTTACTGAGTGGCTCTGTGCTTGCATGTCAGAAGCGGGGCATGATGAGAAGGAGTTTCCAGCAGGTGTAACTGGGGGTGAGAGATTCCCCTAGACACACAGATTGCAGAGCTGTGGGGACCTACTTCAGTCCCCTCATTCTCCAAGTGAGGAAACACGTGGCAGACAAACTCTAGGGTGACCCTCACCTTTTGGTGTACATGCCTCTGTAACCCCCTCTCCTTGAGAGTGGGCAAGACTTGATTTTAACCAATAGAATATGGCAAAAGTCATGGATGACGCTCCCATGATTATGCTCCATGATGTAAGACTCATCTTGGTAGCAGACTCACTCTACAGACTCTCCTTGCTGATGTGACGAAACAAGCGGGAATGTTGAGGACGTCTACACAGCAGGGAACTGCACGTAGCCTCTAGTCACTGAGAGAAGCTTCTAAAAGCTGAAGTGGGCACAGTCAGCAAGCACTAGGTCCTCAGCTCTAAAACCTCAAGGAAATGAATTCTGCCACAACTTTGAACAAGCGTGGAAGCAGATTCTCCCCCAGACGAGCCTCCAAATGAGAATGCAACCTGATTGATTGCAGCGTTGTGAGATACTGATCAGAAGACCCAGCTAAGCGATTCCTGGACTCCTGACCCACAGCAACCGCGAGATAATAAATTCGTGGATAATTGTCCCACAGTAATAGATAACACAAACATGAAACCTAGATAGTAGAAATAATTTTTCTATGGTCAATTAAGTATAACTCAGTGAATATTTATTTCATATCCTCTGGATTTACGGTACTGCTGTGGATTGAATTGCATCCCCTGAAAAGATATGTTCAAATCCTATCCCAGGTACATTTGAATATGAATTTATTTGGAAATAGGGTCTTTGCAGATGCAATCAAGTTCAGATGAGGTGAAACTGGATTAGGGTGGGCCCGATATCCAATGACTGGTATGTTTATAAGGAAAGGGAGACTTGCGGATAGAGAGGACAGACACACACAGAAGGAAGATAGCCATGTGAAGACAGAGGCAGAAATTGGAGTGATGCAGCTGTCAGCCAACAAATGCCAGAAACTCTGGAAATCACCAGAAGTTACAGAGAGTCATGGAACAGATTCTCCCTCAGAGCTCCCAGAAGGAACCAATCCTAATAACTCCTTGGTTTTAGAATTCTGGCCTCCTGAACTATGAGAGAATAAAGTTCTTTTGTTTTAAGTCACCCAGTTTACAGCATTTGTTGGGGAAGCCCTAAGAAACTAATACAAATACCTGGAAAATCAAGCTTAGGGTCCCAAGTTCCCAAGTCTCCTAAATCTGGGTTCTTTAAGGTGATGAGATATTGGGACAAAGTTAGAGATGTGCAGAGCCAAATGGGAACAGTGGAGAATTAAGAACAGAATGCATGTATGTGTGTGTGTGTGTGTGTGTGTGTGTGTGTGTGTGTTTACACATGCTCATACAAACTACATAATACCAATCATAATAATGAGCAGGTAGTAGATAGGGTTTACTGCTAGATGTTAAGTGGAAGCAACAGTCCTGTTTTTGTCATGGATTGTGCTAGAAATGGTGAAAATCCTCCTTTTCTTGGAACACTGTACAAGAACAAAACTCATCCTTCAATAACCCACTTCCAGAAATCAACAAAGGAGATAAAATGGAATCATAAACTATACTCAATTAATCTGAATGGGGGGTGAAAAACAAATAAGGGAACAAAGAACGTATGGGCCAAGTAGAAAATAAATATCAAGATAAAAGATTTAAACCTAACTATATCAATAATCACATTAAATGTAAATGGTCTAAATACCTCAATTAAAATGCAGAGATTGTCAAATGGACATAAAAAGCAAGACCCAGCTATATAGCGGCTACAAGAAAAGAACTTCAAATATAAAGACAGAAGTAGGTTAAAAGTAAAAGAAAAAAAAAGACTTACTATGCTAACGCTAATCAAAATAAAGCTCGAATGCCTAAATTAACAACACACAAAGCAGATTTATGAGCAAATGTTACTAGGGATAAAGAAGATTATTTCATAATGATAAAAGAGAGATCAATACATCAAAGGAAGATGATAGCAATCCAAATGTGTGCATAAATAATCACAGAACCTCAATATACATGAAATGAAACATAACAGAAGTATAACAGGAAATAAGAAGCTTCTTGAAGTGTTGGATATGTTCATTATCCTGATAAGGTGATGGTTTCATGAGTATTTACATATCTAGAAACTTATTAAACTATATGCTTTAACTATGTACTGTTTAATATTTTCAATTGTATGTCAATAGAGCTGTTTAAAAAGTATAATGGGAATCTGAGAAAATAAAATGAGCAAACCATGTAATAAATAAACTAATATTAATTTTTGCTTTATCAGAAAACAAAAATAATGCCCATATCTTATCTTTAGACTAAAAGAAAGTTAGTTGTGGTTGATTTTCAGGAAAGAAAAGAATACATTCAAATCTAAAATTTGCTAAATTTCATTTTAAAGAACACAAGGCTAACTTCAATATTAAATTAATGTTCACTCTGTTAATAATATCAGGATCCTCAAGTATTGTGTTCTATAAATAAGCATCAATGAATGACAGCAACTGTCCCTGTATTGTAAGAAATGGATGCCTTTTATTAAATAAAATATAAAACACAAGCAAAATTATTTTTTAAACAGAAATAACACTGAGGGATAAGTGTCCAATATGAAATATTATGTGAAGACAGGTGTTTTAAATTATTTAAACTTTATCATATAAAACATACATATTTTATGTTACATAGAAAGAGAAAACCTGATGTAATCATGCAACTTAATAAACACATTTTAAATGAGATTTTCCCACTTTCTGCTTAAATTTTTAATTCATTGTTATTGTTTATAATTTTTCTGGAAGTTTTATTATAGCAAATTTGCATTTACTACATTAAACAGTTTCCAACTTAAATTATGAGAATGAAAAAAGCTACAGAATTGAGAAAATGCTCAGAGAAACATTTTGAGTGAAAGACCCCTCAGCAGTTTTTGTAAGAAACAATCAAGAACTTCAGACATAAACAGAAGAAGAAATTATGTTTCTTATGAGAAAGAAACTGATGAATTATTTCAGATGAGGAAAATTGGGGGCGCTAAAAATATTTCAAAGACTTGAAGCACATAAAACCTACCTTTTAGATGACTCAGACATACAAAAGTATTTTAGAGGAGCTTTGAAAACTTTTCTTTATATATTAATGATCATCAAATAGGGCCAAAACACTTGGAACCTCAAATAGAGTGCCTGCTTAATATAGCATGTATATAATTTCTACTTCAACAAATACGAGAAAATAAGTTGCATCAAATTAACAACTGTTGCCACAAATGGTCTTTTAGTTCCCTTTCCACTACAGTGTGAAGAAAGTAAGCAAAAACGTGCAATTGGATTAACAGAACCAAACCATCAAGGGAAACCATTAATTTCCTTGTTTATATAAATCTTAATATATTTGCAAAAAGCCTTAGGAAGTCCAGATTTACCTTTGAAAAATTGCAACTTTTAATTTAAGAAAAAGCAAGGAAGCTAAAGCTGGTTAACCAATTCGATTGAAATATAAAATGCTAACAGTCCTAGTCTACAAAGCCAGGAGCCTTGTAAAGTTTTATTTCATAGCATGTAAGTCCTATTTCATGGCAAATATCTTCATCTTGTGACATTTGCTGCTGAAGACTATTTTCATCATGTTGAGATGTTGCAATCGTAAACACGAATTCATTCCATGACCTCAAAACATTCTGATAAACAGAGCATTCTTATTTGATTAACCTAGTTTTCGGAATTACTAAGGGTGAACAACACCCTCGCTAGTACATAAGTAATCTCTCATTAGGCTTTTTACCCTATAGCTTATCAATTGTAAAATCAATATATTTGTATCTGCCGTATCATCCTCCTTTTTCCTCTTCTAACAAAAATATAAAATGTGAATGTAAATTGTTTCTACACTAGAAGATTGTAGAAGTGTGATGTGGCATAAATTCTAAATCTACCAGGTCACTGTGCCCATCAGAGTAATTTTTTAAATAAGGAAAACAGTCTGCCATGTTTTTACCAAGGTATTATTGAGAAAGTATCATTAAACTTAGCTGCTATTAGGAGTGGTCACTGGTCAAAAATGGAAATATCCACCTTTAGGGCCATGAGTGCTAAAAAAGTAAAAATAGTCTATGCCTACAAAAAACCTGTGCAAACCCTGAAGTGTTCTACAAAATTAAAATACGCCATCACTAGGGCACACCAAGCAGTTTGATGAGCCTTGCATTTACACTTATTGTACAACTGGTAGGAGCCCCTGGAATCAGTTAATCTGCTCCTTGATGAGCAAACGGAGACTCTGAGAACCCCCAAGGGTTTATACAAAGTCACAGGATAGTGTCAGTCATGATCAAAACCGGAGGTCCTGAGGCTGTTAGGGGCTGGTGCTTATAGATCCTCATAGCCTTGCAGTGCGGAGACCTTTAGGTCACTCTACCAAGTAACCCTAAGCTTTGCTTCTTCTGGATATAATCGGGAAGCCTAGGTGGTCTCCTTCTGCAAAATAGAGAGACATTAAGTATAAAATGAGGAAACCAGACTCCATCAATGAGTTCTACAAACTGAATGTTTGTACTCTCTGCCCCCTTGCCAAATTCATGCATTAAAACCTCATCCCCAGTGTCATCATATTTGGAGGTGGGACCTCTGTGAGGTGATTAGGTCATGGTGGCAGAGTCCTCATGAATAGGATTAGGGCCCTGATGAAAGGGACCTCAGGGAGCACCATTGCCCTGTCTGCCATGTAAAGACACAGTGAGATGTCTGTCCACCAACCAAGAACTGATCCTCACCAGACACTGAATCTACCGGCATCTTGATCCTGGACTTGCCAGCCTCTAGAACTGTGAAAAATAGATTTCTATTGTTTGTAAACCACCCTGTTTATGGTGTTCTGTTACGGAAGTCTGAACAGACTAAGACAATGGGTTTATATCACTCTTTCTCCTTCCAATTTCTACTTAACTGTTAGAGAGATTTAGAATTTGGACAATTCCAGTGTATATTTGAGTACACACCTTCTAATTTCAAGGTAAAATAATCATAAAATGTAATGCAATTATCTCACATTGCACAATCTCTGTGCAAAGAGGCATGGAAGTGCATAGGAAAATAAGGATGCACATGTACACAGACATATTCATATATGCTACATTTTCTGGAACCAAGACAGTGAGCTAATATAAAGCTCCTAAATAATATTAAAGCTGAAACATGTCAGATTTACTGTGTGCCAGGAATTGCTAAAAGCATTTCACATAATAATTTAATCCTTATAACAACCCTATGTTGTGAGTGATACTATTATCATCCCCTCTTTACAAGTTAGAAAACTGAGGCCTATTTGCCTATTTGGGATTTAGCCATTTGTATCCTCAACGAAATACAGCAATAGTTTCTGACCACTGGGGTGATCCTGACTTTACTCCACGTAGCATTTTTCTGACATCCATAGCCCCAAGAATGCATGCAGACCCTTTTGTTCATAGTGACACTTGTATTTTCTGAGGTGAAAACGATGAACAAGGGTTGGATTTGCTTTTATTCCCATGGATCCTCCTAAAGAGGTTCAAGTTAAAATTTTGCTTATCCCTTCAGGGTAAGGGAGAAACTGTGACAGAGGAAAGCAACACCCACTGTGTTTACAAAAGTGGCGCGATTGGCAAGCAGCCTGGAGTTTGTGCTGATGACCGTATGTGTGAAAAAGGAACGTGGCACGAAGGAGGTGGTGTCTGCTATGTGGAACTGCCTGGTTCTGGCCGGCAGTCAAAGACCGGCCTGGGGCATCCATTCAAGGCCTGGCGTAATTCGGAGGGTCACCTGAGTGCTACATGCCATCAGAAAGTGTCCCTGATGTGCAAAACAAGGATCGGGCAACATCTCAAGCACAGGTGAGAGTGAACGTGCTCTAGGGGAGGCGGGTGTGGGTGCAGTGGCCATGTGCTGGCTGTGGTGAGAAGGAAGCAGTCACGGGTGGTCGGGCTCAGGGCCCAGAATGGCAAGGCCAGACAAGCCGGGCAAGTCGGGACCCGTCCAGGCGAAGCCGCCATTGGCTTTCAGGAGGGTTTCCAAGGCATGAAAACTTTGAAAGAAGGTGAAGGAAGCAGTGGAAGAAGGTAGAGGAGTAGCTGGTTCCTGCTGTAGAAAGAAAAGGGGGATGCTGATTCGTCTGAGAGTTTGCAGAGTTCGGGAAGGAGGGCAGGGAAGGGCAAGAAGAATGAGAAACATGTTTGTGTATTATTAAAAAAAAAAAAAAAAGACCCCTAGGAGAATTACAAGAAAAGCAACAGGCAGGAACAAAAACTTTGAGTTAAGGAATAGGAGCACGAAGAAAGGGACCTTTTTTCTTCATAACCGTTGGGATGACTATTACAAAAGCAAAACTGAAAATAAGACACAGAAAACAGCAAATGCTGGCGTGGATGTAAAACACCTGGAACCTCATATGTCACTGGTAGGAACGCAAAATGGAGCAGCCGCTTTTACAGAGGTTTGGCAGTTCCTCAAAAAGCTAAGCATAGAATTACCATACGATCCAGCAAATTCCGCTCCTGGTATACAGGCAGAAGAACTGAAAGCAGAGACTCAATGAGGTATTTGTACACCTATGTTCATAGCAGCACCACTCACAATAGCCAAAAGGTGGAAGCAGTCCAGCTGTTCACCGATGGATGAACGCGTCAACAAAGTGTGGTCTGTCCAGACAGCGGAATAGTATTCGGCCTTAAAAAGGAAAGAAATTCTGACACATACTACAATGTGGATGTACCTCGAAAGCATTCTATGTGAAATATTGCATGATTCCATTATATGAAGTACCTAAAGTAAAGACAGAACGGTAGAAGGGTGGTTTCCAGGGGCTGGGCGGAGGAAGAAATAGAGAGTTGGTGTTTAACAGGTACAGAATTTCAGTGAGGATGATAAAAACATTATGGAAATGCATGTTGGTGATGGTTCCGCATTGTGAATATACTTGATGCAGTGAATCATATACTTAATGGTTAAGATGGCAAATTTTATGTTATGTATATTTTAACAAAATTTAAAAAAGATCCTTTTATAAAAAGGGAGCTCAAAGAAATACCCTAGAAGCCAAGTAAATTCCAGCAAAACAAAGCTGAGTAGGTTTCCTTGTAAGATAGAGGCCAGGACCACAAGGTAACAGATACTCCCCTTTTTGGTCACTTGACACTCTGCAGGCAAACCATAGACTCAGAAGGCATTTGTAGGGTTGACCAGGAGGCAAGGGGCCTGGCCCCGCTTCCAAATGTAACGATGTGCTGTCAGGAGAAAGAATTCAAAAGGCAAGGTTCTTACCTCTTTCTTTTGCAAAAGCAGGGAATGATGCAGGAGGCAGGACAAATAAGAACATAAAAATTCACAGAAAATAGCATATGTCAAAGGAAAAACACAGTCTGTCTGGACCAGATCAAAGTGATGATAAAAGTAATGATTAACACAAGAATGAGTAAGCTTCTTTACAGCTACATTTTACTGTTCAAGGCAGGGCCGGGTTCGTCTGTAAATTAAAGGGCCACAATGAATGGGTTAAGATAGCCCTAATTTAGAAACTGCTATTAAGAACTTTTTTTTTTTTTTAACAGAACTATTTCAGAAGGCAGAAAAGATAACGGCCTTAGAATGTAGGAAAGATGATAATGAGGAAACACACAATTCGAGGGCAGCTATCACTCTTCCAATATTGACAAGTGTGATGAGGTTGTCTTGGAGGAAAGGCCCGGTGGCCAGCTAGTACTGAGCGTTATTGCTAAAAGCAAACTTTGGTCCCCGTATTCAACGGCCTATGGGAAGCAGGTAAAATGATTGAATGAATGATAATTATTTTAAGAGACAGAAGAAAAACAGTTATCAGTGACAACCTTAACCAGAAAAAGTTTCCAGACATGTCACAGTTGGGATGAGCCTGATGCAACAGTTGGTTCTCTTCACCTTTTTTAAATAAATGAGAAAATTAAGGTGCAGTCGTATGGAGTGATTTGTGCAGGACTTCACCATTCCTGGCCAGAAAAAGCTACTCATGAGATTACCCCCAAGGCGCGGGGTTCGTCATCAGGGCACAGGAAGAGCCGGTGAATCTATAAGAAAGCTACATCCACAAGACAGTTTCAAATGCCATGTGCCCAAAGGCTAGTGGGGAAGCAATTTTTCCCAAAAGAGAACTTTTCCTGAAGTGGAAAGGCACAATCTGAGAAACGGCGAAGAAGGTCGAAGTGGGTGGGATGAAGGCCAAGCACTTCGAAATGAAAGAGAAGGCATAATTTTGGGGCCAGATGGTTACAAAAAAGGAAAAAGAACAATTAGAGGTTTTGTTGAAAAAAAAGGAGAAATACAAAAATAAATGTAAGGTAACGTTTGACATAAGGATTTTGATACAGGAAGATATAAAAGGGTAAATATTTACTCAGAAGGGAAATGAAATAAAATCAAGAAAGATGGAAAGAAAAATGCTGAAGGGATTTTTGTGAGTGATTCGGTTGAGGGGACTGTGGGGTTTGTCAGAAGTAGGAAGCAGCTATAACAGACTATATAGTTTTTTTTAATCTACAAAGAAAAAGAAAAGAAAGCTATTGGAGTCTAAAGTAGGTTAAAACATGCTTTGAATCATTCTATATAAAGGTAGGTATTACTATAATAGAATATTAGTTGGACTTTTTATAATGAAGAACAACTGATCTGGGATTTAATCAAGTAATCTGAAATAAAAATTAGGTTTGACTATAAAGGTATCAGCTGATGGTACTTAATCAAAAACTCTTGTTCCCTCGGAACAATCGCAGTGAAATGACTATAAAGTTTCCTAGCTTCCCACTGTTCTCTGGCTGACCAGCTGTTGCTGGCTTGAAATAAAGAAATCTGAGCTTAGATAAGGCTTTCTGGGAAAACGGGAGAAAAATGCCACTGCCCAGACCAGAGGCGACGACCTTTCAGAAGGGAAAGGCCAAGCTGCTGCCCTTGGCGGTCCAGGTCAGTGGGGAGGGGTGAGGCGCTGGGAGCCAGGTAAGTGCCCTTCCCCCAACACCTCCGTCTCTGATCTCAGAAGTGCCGCGTGCTTTCACCTTTGGTTTCATCCATCTTCCTTTGGGCCCTTTTTTCCTGATGTGTGTACTCTTGGGGAAAGTTAAACTTATTGACCTTCATCTCTCTAGGTATCTCATCAGATACTCAGACTGCTTCTCCTAGACCTGAAGCTGAGAGCCGTTGCCCTAGGTGAACTGCAAGGTTTTCCCCAGGAATCCGAAGTGGGAAACGGACATCACCAAGTACGGCGCATTTGAAGAGAGGAAACAACTCAGACCAGCAGAAGCTGGGATACCAAAGGTCACTGGTCACAGGAGGACATGGCAGAGGGCACCAAAAAGTGAGAAAAGCATGAAGCTGGGAGGTGGGTCGGCGGGGAGACACATGACTCCTATTTGCAATGAAGGCAAGCGCCCAGGGGTAGGTAACAGTGTAGGTTTACTATAAAGCGGCTTTGGAAGACACCTGGAAGCACATGGACCATAGCTGGCTGATGTGTGAAGCAGACAGCCAAAAGCCCTCTTAGGAATAATCAAAATTAGCACCAAGCTAGAAATCTAGCATAGTCATGCGCCATCTAGGCAGAGCTAATGAAGGACACTGTATCTCACCCTATCTCATCCTCCAAATTCACCCAAAATATCATACTCAGACATTTGGGGATGAAAAGGACTCACAACAGAACGTGTTCCCTATTTATTGTTGTCTTTTGACAGTAAAACTAGAGGAGAGTATGTTGCTGAGCATATAGCTGTTAAAAGAACACAACCAACAGTTGGAAACTGAACTAAAAAAATTTGGGTTATAGCCTGAAACATACAGACATTTCCTAATATCCCACAATGGATCCATATATTAGAAGCAATTTCTATCTTCAGTTTTATTTCCTCCTGGCATAACTAAAATCCATTATTTTATTGCTTTGTGTATAATGATGCACCGCCTCATAATTTTCCCAAATTCAGCCTTTTTCAAATTTTAAAGGGAAGGCCTGTCATTCCAACATTCCATTATGTAACAAACGGGTTTATAATTTTCCTGTTCATGTTCTTCTTCCATATAATTGAGACTCAATGCAAATCTGTTTGCACATTGGTGAAGATATTTCAAGGACCACGAATGCTATGATAACGTTGATGCTTCCGCCACAGGGCTTGAGGTTTGGATTTTTAAAGAGCCACTTTTCTTCAGTCATTATGGGACACAATAGGAGAATAAGGAGGGTCTTTTATTTCTCCACCAAGGCTTGCATCAGACTGAATCTCAGCAACATTTTTCCTATGTTTGGGAACCATAAGCTCTTCTCTGATTCTATGAAAATTATGCACAAAGTTCTGGGGTTTCTAGGATTTGTGGCACTAGGAATGTGCTTTCCTTTGCTATCACTCAGCAGCTAGAGGCTATTTGTAACCACAGCACATCCATTTGAATTTAGCTGTTTAACAGAAATGGAGACATTTACTTCTCTCTCTAGGCACTTCGGTTTTGTCAGGTGACAAGAAATACTGTCACAGCCCTGTTGTGGTGGCAAATTGAAATTGCAAGACTTGAACTTGAAAGAGCCTTTAGAAATGTTTTATTGGAATGTTATTTTTCCACTTGAAGCTGACTGATTCCGCTTCTCAGAAATGCAATTATCCATGTGTTACAAGCTGCTCCTTTATCTCTGTTGTAAAAACCAGTTCGGTTCCTTTAGCACTCCTCTTGGCAAAGCACGACATTAAATGTTGATCTGTTTATTATCATGGAGTCACTCGTTAGAGAGAGAAAGAAAGGTTTGCAAGAGAAAAACTAGAATGGTGACTAACAGAATGATCAGCCCAGCATTAATTAGAATCTGGCTTTTAGACCTGGTGAGACACACACTAGCTGTGACTGATTCACTTTCTCTTAAGCCAGGAACCTCAGCACGACTGACATCTTGGTTGGAATCATTCTGTGTTATGGGGTCTCTCCTGTGCATTCCAGAATGTTCAGCACGAGATGCCGGGAGCACGAGATGCCAGGAGCACCCCACACTACTCAACCTTTGAGACAACGAAAAATGTCTCGGGATATAGCCCTGGGACACAAAATCACCTTTTGTTGAGAACCACTGTCTTAAGCCTTAGTTCCCTCATCTGTAAAGTGGAACTAAGGAGAGTGGAGAGCTGCTATTGTTGGTTTAAGGTGAAATAATGCATTTGAGAGAGTAGTCTACCTGAAATAGCATTATTATTTTATAGACACGTGTGTTTATTCATACATTGGACTGAAGATATCTTCATTGGGAACAGGAAATTCAGCCGGTTTCAGCTGGCAGAATACGATGAGGGTGTTTAGGAGAAATGTATCCCCTTTCTCAACTGCAAAATCAAGAGTTAAGAATTTACAGACACATCACTCTTTTAAACCCCTGCATAGCCAGCTAAAGAAAGGATTTGAGTGCCAAATGGGGATGTGATCCAAGTTACCATTAAGGTTTATTCTAGCTTTGAAGATCCTTTGAAAATATGAAAATTAGAGTGGAATGAATACTTCTAGAATAATGAATATCCATGCTCTAGAAGCTTATTAATCTCCAATTATTAGAATAAAATTAACTTCCCCCGAAAGTGTCTAAGTTATTTGGAGAATGAATACACCGTAGGTGTGGCCTCAGAAGCAAACTGCTCAGAATGAAGCTGTAGATCTTTTTTGGATAGTCTGTTTGAAAGACAACGCTTTCTAAGGAAAGTGAACAGGTTGGTAGGCATGGCTTTGGAGCAGACAGCTCAGAGGAAGGATGGCTAAGATGTTCCAATCAAGATCAAAGCCTATTATCTGGTGTAGCTAAATGGACAAAATAAATGTGAAGCCAAGTCCATACACAGCAAGAGTGAGCACCACATAGGGGCAGAAATGAATGAATATTCCTGTCGGGGGAAACTTAAAGAATACTGACTCTATATCTTCATACATTTTACTTCTAACACTCTTAGGAAGACATAGAAGTTTGAAGGTTTCCTGGAGTGTTTCTGTAGTCATTACTTTTTAAAATAATTTGAACAAAAGTACCTATGTGTAAGAAGAGATTCTTTGCACTCAATTCTGTTCTTTTATTGTTTCTTCCACACAAAAAGATGAAGGTTGCTGAATGCAGTTGTTAAATGCAGTTGCTTCTTCGTGCAAGCCACTTTTGCATAATGCCAAGCAAACACTTACAAAAGAGTCAGAAGTACAAACAAAGTGAGTTAAGAGAAACAATGAGAAACATTTAAAATGAGTATCTTGTTGCAGCTAGTGATGATTCAAGTAGAACAAACCATTGGGAAATTGAGGACACAGACTTGAAGGAAATCAACTGGAAAAAGGCAACCTGGATTTACCAAACTCCTGTAAATGCAATATTAACAGATAAATCCAAAGGTCTGGAGCAATGACAAAATATCTAAAAACTTAAGATTTTTTCCCTTCATTTTAATCCTGGGTTAGGCTTCTCAAGAATTATTTACATCACCTGACGCAGCATCTATGACAAATGCAAAATTGTATTGCATATTTTAGAGCAAATTTAGTTTCTTTTGATTGACAACATTTGAGATGAAAAAGAATATTATTTTAGAGTGTCTGGTCCTTTAAATTTTGGCAGATAAAGAAAACTTCCACGAGATAGGAGACATTTTCCTCTTGGGTATAAACCTGTAATAAAATGTTGCTGACAGACTAATTACAAATGTTTTATATATTTCGTGCATATGTGCTCCTCTCTAAACCAATTTAATTCCCATTAATGCTAATCTTGTTAATACCCACTCAGAGAGGAAAGAAATACTCTTAATAAACTATTGATTTATTTGAGCGATTTAAATAGAGGATGGAAGGAACAGAAGGCAGAAGAGGAAAAGCCACCATTTTACTCACATCTGCATTTCCCAGAATATTTTCCAAATACTAATGAACATTAGCTCATAATTGGTATGAATGGGAAATGGGAAAAAATAAAGTGACAAAGTGATATCCCTCCACCCATCAAAAATAAGAGCACTGTAAACAAATTGTTAATTTTTTTTTTTTTTTAGTATTAGCTCCAAGGTTGGAAGTGAGATATAAAGAAGGTAGATTTTCTTTCTTAGAAAAAAGTTAAAGAAAAATGAGATTCACACATTGAGTGTCTTATCTTGCCCTATTCCTAGCGTGGCTACCCATCTCGTCCTTATACAAGAATCCAATAATTTCTCTCAAGTCCAATCAAGCATCAGTCAGTCAAGATTTCCCTATCTCAGGATACTTTAATCAGCCAAGAGCCAAGGTTGGGTGGTGCCCAAGTCTGAGTGGTTTCCTTGAACACCATTTAATGAGACTGGGTGCTGTCAGGGGTAACCTGGAACTTAGAAAGCAACAGAAAACCCTCTCTGTCCCTTTTCAGATCATCCAAAAACTAGCTAACCATGTCTAAAGGTGCAGATGTCTTACTTCCCATTCTCCTGGGAAAAGTGGCATGAAAGAGGAAACAAGTGGAAGATGGAGTTTTGTCCAGGGTCCACCATCTGGCCTTAAAATAAGTCATTTAACTTCCCTGAGACTCAGTTTTCCTTATCTGTAAAACGGGGATAATAATTTCTACCTACTATGCTCTTATATCACATAGTAGTTTAAGGTTCAAAAAGATGTATTCGAAAGCACTATGAAAACTGTGAAGTGGTGTACCAACTGGGAAATGATTTAAGAAAAAGAGGCACAGGAAAAAAGGAGAAAAACGTAAATGTAGATACCAGTTTTATCAGGTCCTTGTATTCAAACAGAGAGAGAGAGATGTTTACCCTCAGGATTTTCTTAAAATATTTTAATGGCAACTGATGCTTATACTTTATGACTGGGTATATAGAACACAAAATAAAAAGTGAAAACTGAAAGTATTTTAGATGAGTGAAGTTTTTCCTTTCTGTTTATCCAAATGTTTGGTGTTGGTTATACATTAAGATGGGATAGGGGGGCAAGAATGATCTTAACATTCGTTGAAAAAAATACTGAAACAAATACTTTGAGCACAAATATTAAACTGTCTTTTCTCTACCGATTGGTAAAAAAATATATTATATTTTGATATTTTTTTTTCTTTTTAAATTATGTCGCTATCCATCCCAGCCGAAGTCGTGCCCGGTCATCTGGTAGAACTTGCGGTTGAAGGGCCGGTAGAAGTCGCGCAGCCTGCGCACCACCTCGCCGTCGATGTCCGGGTGCGGCCGGCCCTTGGTCTTGCCCAGGCAGTGCGGCCGGCTGCTGCCCTCGGCCTTCTTCAGGCAGGGGAAGCCCTTGGTCTTGTTGAAGTAGAAGTGCT
>RJWJ010009798.1:0-48986 GCA_004363605.1 Indri indri | reverse complement strand
ACAAGTCAACACTCTATTACTTTTAGTCATTAAATAAAATCTGATTATATATTTTTAAACTATAAAAAGAAGCCAAAATACAAATAATAAGAAGCATATGTATAAATATTTTGGAAGATAAAATATGTCAGGCATTATTTAAATAAGAGCTCCAGGAAATAACTAAAACATGGATATTTAAGATGAAACAGAGCTATTATAACAGATAAAAATGTAAAACACATTCTTCTTGCTTTTAATAGCTCTTCACACTTTCCATTTTTGTTGCTTAAATTTAAAACATGCATTTACCATGAGAACATCGTAATTTTTGATTTGGAATTTTAGAAACTCAAAAAACAATAATTAACACTATGTGTTAGAATTTATAATATGTGGTGAATTTCTATGCTCAATTTATCTAAAACAGGCAAAAATTGACAGGTATTAATTAACTAAAATAGAAAATGATTGATTTACTAACAGATATTGTTAAGACATTTATGCTGTTAGATATTGCTTTTATTTTCAAAATAAAATATGTAATTTCTGAAAGGATCATATGAAAATTGACATTTGTGCTTTTTTGGTTAACTAGGTGCTTACTTTCATTTAAAAGTGTCCAAAATATTATTGTAAAAAAGTTTTTTTTCTCATTAAATTAAAAGATAACTTAAAAAATTATAAAATGCAAACATACATTTGAAGATCATGGCAGAAAATCATAAAATTCTTTGTTTTGTATACACATGAGTTTTTGAACTCTTTGTTCTAACAGTCATGTAAGAACAAGACTTCTCATCAGAAAACCCTTGAAGAACCCCTGCCCAAGTACTATGAAATGTGGACTTTAGACTGCTCCACTATGTGCTTCCCCATACTTTTTTCCTCCTCTGCGTCCTTTTTTTTTTTTTTCGGCAAATAGGCAGCCACATTCAAAGGTGAATTTTAAACATAAAAAAGTCAGCATGAGACCTACAAAGACACCTAGAAAAAAGAAAAACAATAAAGGAATAAAACAAAAGAAAAAGACATGTAAAGGCCTAAAATAAGTTCTTTAGATAATTATCCTTAACTTCAATGAAGATGTGTAATTTGGTTGAAAACAGAACAAAATAAAGGACATTCAACAAAAGGTATAATTTTTTAAAAGGAAGGAAGTAAGAGAAGGAACAAATTTTTAAGACAAATAAAAGGATGAAACACTAACTACAGAGTTCAGAGTAAAAATGAAGGAGAAATATAGCTTAAGAGAGTCAGGAAAAACTAAAGCTTGAGGAATTGACATAAAACAAATGAAAAAGAATAAAGACAATTATACAGGAGAAAGCAGATTTGTCATTCACACCATTGGTTTTCATAAGAAAGTGTACTAAAACAAAAAATAAGTGAAAACAATTAAAAGATATACTAGAAAAAAAATTCATGAAATGAGTATTTGAATCTATAAAATGAAAAGAAACAGTTACTGCAGGGAAAACTGATGCAAAATGGTCACTCTCAGAGTCTTTGTCATGGAATTCCAGATATCTTCAAGGCTAATTCATCCACATGACCCCTGAGGGAGGCTTCAATAATGCTGTTACCTAAAATAGCATGGTCACTTACACCTGATCCAAGAGTCCAATGTCTTGTTTTACTCTGAAAGCACTGATCCCTATCTGATACTAGATAGTTAGACAGACAGATAAGTATTTAACTGTTTATTGCCTCGTCTTACCCCAAGTAGAATGTAAGCTCCAAGAAGCCAGATATTTTTAAAAACATGATTATTATATCCAGCTACTATAGTTATAGAAGAATATTTAATAAGTATCTGTTGAACAAATAAATTCAATTTAATAAATAGTCATACAGTACTCAGGCCAGGAAAGAGCAAGTCGTATTCAAGAGGGCATTTTTACTGATCACCGTTCTCCAAAGTAACACAGTTACTTAAAGACAGAATAAGGAAATACCTATTCAATGCATACCTTGACAAGTGGCTGAAAAGTATAAAGATAATAAACAGGAGTCACAAGAATGCTTGGGGAATACATAATTCCTTCTCAAAAAGAATGTTTTTGAAGATACCCCCAAAATCCAGAAGTTAAAATAGATATTTCAAAAATGAAATCCTGATAAAGATCTATTTAAATGCACATCTAAGGCTAAGTAACAGTGTGAATTATGCTTACAGAATTAAACAGGAACTTTAAACTTGGACATTAAAAATATTTATAAAATTAATGATAATTAAGATGGGGAGGAAGGGTTATGTGCAAGGGTGCTGATTTCTATCATTCATTGCTGGGAGTTGTATTATCTAAATTTGATACCTGGGGTTAAAATGACACAATTTTTAAAATGCTCTTCCTAATCTTATATTCTTAATTTTAGAAATATGATTTGGAACTAATGTTTTATTTCTTTGTCTTTGTTTATGTGTCTCAGTCTATACATCTATATATTCTTCTAATTACTTATTATGTTGATATCAATGTCTCAGTTTTCTAATTGATGAATATGGACAAATAATTGCAAAACTTTGTCCAGACATATTATGACTTTGTTTATAATACGTATGCCAAAAATGATAGTTTAATCAGGGTGATAATTTAATAATAATAAAACAAGTCTTTGCTGCTTAATTTTTAGGTATAATGAGTATTTATCATTTTACGAATATGAAAATAGCCTTTAAATATATTATTAACTAAAACAAAAATTATGGAGAGAAATTAAGCATTTTACTGCAATAGGTTACAATTACGTCCATTTCTATATATTTATCATAGAAAATTAAGGTGCACTATTGTGTGTGTATGTTTTTTGTTGCTGTTGCTTCTAAATACGATTCCCTTGAAACCTACATAATCATTTTCTAAAGCTGGTTGTGTATTTCTTCCCCCTCTTTCAATATCGCTTTGCTCTCTTACAGAAAAGTCAATTTGGAAACAAAAGGAGAAAAAAAATTATGTTCTTCCCAATGCCAGAGCCTTAGTGACAACCAGTCATATTTAGAATATTTTTCTTTAGTAAATTGTAACGGGTAGGTGAAGAAGTAGAAGAGAAGAGAGGACAGGTTGTAGACAAAGCGATATTTGAGAAGACAAAGAGCATGGTGATGCTGTGAGTACTAAGCGGATTCCCATTCTCAGCAAGGATTGAGAAGTACTACTCTGATAGACACCATTCTACCAGTTGTTTTATGCATTTTTAAAGTGGTCTTTGAGAATGTATAATGAGCAAATGCTTTTATTACTACAAAATTCAATTTCAAATATACTACCAATATCTCCCAAGACTTTTATTTTACTTTTCTTTAAACTAGAATTATTTATACATATTTATAATTTAAAACACATATAACATTGACTATATCACCACATGAACTCATTACATATATAATAATGGCTTTTTTATTTGGTGTTATTTTGTCTTCTGGTAATTATGGTAACTGAAATGTAAGTGTTGATTGTATCTGATTAAAATCAGGTAGAGTAATACCAATAATACCACCTTTTAAAAGTGAGAGAATATTCACTCAGAACCACATGTGCATCATAAAGATAACAATTAATTCTAAATGATGCTAAATATTAAGTCAGTGACATTTATTTGTGAAAAAAGATAAAATAGGATTTTTCCCCTTGAAACCGCAAAGGGACAAAAATCTTGGTACATGTTGCCCTCTAGTGGAATTTTAAAAGTAGGCAGTTTAAGTCTATTGTGGTGTTCTTTCAATATCTGCAATACAAACTTTGCTATTACAAATGTTTTAAAGACAAATTAACTTATTTCTTTTAAAATTGAAAGTCTTATAATAAAATTTTCATTTTTGGTAGTTGGTAGGTTTTGTATTGTTAAAAAATCAAGAATTATAAAATAAAAATAAAGTCACTCATAACCATTAAAGGTCAAGGTGTAATTCATATAAAATGAAAAATAAAAATAAAGAACTTGGACATATAATTTTATTTTCCTTTTATTTGCTTGGAATCTTTGCCAAGAAATTTTGTCTAAGCCAACTCTATAAAACTATCATCAAAACTCATCTCTCTACAACTAGGATGACTAAAATTATAATTTAGTTTCTTGGTGGAAAATAACAATTTGGAAAGCTTTTAATATCAACAAGTAATAACTACTGTAAATATAAATATGAAAAAAATCAGAATATTTTTGTTACTTTTTAATTTTCTTTACATAAAAAACATTTGATTGGTCTCAATCTCTGTTAAATTACATTTTAGTTATAATTACATATACATATACATATGGTATATAGATATTTTTCTAATTTATAACTTAGGATGGAAGAGGTGAATGTATGACGCTGTACAAAATCATTCTAATTTTGGTGGGCTTTTAAAACTATGTTATCGTAAATTCACCATTTTACATCACTTCTTGATTCCTACTTCAACATTACTATTGCTTATATTCTATAATACCTACTTTAAGCATATATGGCTTTAGAATGAGTATCCTGTTTACGTACTTGTGCATATTTCATTGCTTTAAAAAATAGTTTAAAATGTGATACCTCAACTAATTGTAGAGGAAACATGGTTTATGATTCCACTTACTTAAGAAAAATTCTAAAATGAATATTTAGTCAACTATATCCTTTGTTTACTCATTAACAAAGGATCGTATCCCAAAACAGTCATTAAAAACAATATAAGCTAAAGAAAACTTATGTCTGTCAAAAAAGTATAAAATAATTAAAAATAGCCCTGGATTGTGTAAAGAATTATATCTGTAAAGCAAACTAAAGTTAAATGACCTGAAATAATCCACAAAAAATTTTTAAATCTGTAGATTATTCTTTACTTTCTTAAAATAGAAATATTGCAGTTTCATATTTTATAGTATGGATTGAATATTCACAAGCTTTTTCCCTTATTAATTCAAAACAATAACCACAAGCAATAATTAAACATAGAATATTACTAGAATTTTTAAAAATAAAGCATTAATAAAATAAGGAATAAATATTACATATGGTAGTAATGTGAGTTTTGCCATGGAATATATTAAATAATTTACACTGGGTACAAGAGGTGGCTTTTGATGGAACTTGTAAGTTTTAATTTGTTTTCCTGAGTGAGATACTGAGCTCCATTTTGTTGGTACTGTCTCATTTTCCACCTTCACCTTCTCTACTCCCATGATGGTTCTGCCTTGACAAGACACTTACTCTGCTTTTCCCACCTCCATAATTATACCTGGTTCCATATCATCCTCTGCATCAGAATCTGATTTAAGTTCTCTTCATGAATGTAAATTAAAGCCCTATTGTTCAAAGTAACAAGAGTGCCCACTGTCACCTCTTCTGTTCATTGTGGTACTGGAAGTCCTAGCCAAAGTAATCAGGCAAGAGAAAAAAATAAAGGGTATCCACATCAGGAAAGAGGAGCTCAAACTATCACTTTTCTCTGATGATATGATCTTGTATCTAGAAAATCCCAAAGACTCCACTAAAAAACTCCTAGAATTGATAAATTCAGCAAAGCCTCAGGTTACAAAATCAGTGTACACAAATCAGTCGCATTTCTATATACTAACAGTCAGGCTGAGAGTCAAATTGAAGACTCAACACCATTCACAATAACCACAAAGAAAATAATGTATTTAGGAATACACAAAACCAAGGAGATGAAAGATCTCCACAAGGAGAAGTAAGAAACATTGATGAAAGAAATTGCAGATGATACAGACAAATGGAAAAACATCTCATGCTCAGGGATTGATATTAATAGAATCAACATTGTTAAAATGTCCATATTGCCCAAAGTGATTTACAGATTCAACACAATCCCCATCAAAACACCAATGTCATATTTCACAGATCTAGAAAAAATAATTCTAGATTTCATGTGGAACCAAAAAAGAGCCCTAATAGCCAAAGTAATCTTAAGCAAAAAGAACAATTCTGGAAGCATCACACTACCAGACTTCAAATTATACTACAAAGCTATAGTTACCAAAACAACGTGATATTGGTATAAAAGTAGAGACATAGACCAATGGAACAGAAAAGAGAACCCAGATATAAAATCATCTACTTAGAATCAACTGATCTTTGACAAAGCACACAACAACATGCCCTGGGAAAAGGAAGTCCTAGTCAATGAATGGTGCTGGGAAAACTGGATAGCCACATACAAAAGAATTAAATAGGACCCCTCTCACAATATATAAAAATTAATTCAAGATGGATAAAAGACTTAAATGTAAGGCATAAAACCATAACAATCGTAGAAGAAAATGTAGGAAAAACTCTTGTAGACATCAGCCTAGGCAAAGAATTTATGACTAAGACCCCAAAGACAATTACATTATCAACAAAAATAAGTGGGACTTGATTAAATTAAAAGACTTCTGAACAGCAAAGGAAATAATCAACAAAGAAAATTGATAGCAAATGGGAGAAAATATCTCAAACTCTATATCCAACAAAACATGAAAAGGAGCTTTTCAAAAGAAGATAGACAAATGGCAAACAAACATATGAAAAAATGCTCAATATCACTAATCATCAGAGAAATGAAAACAAAACCACAATGATCTATGACATTACCCCTATCAGAATGGCTACTAAAAAGTCAAAAAACAATAGATTCTGGCACAGATGCAGAGAGAAAGGAATGCTTATACATGGTTGGTGAGACTGCAAATGAGTACAACTTCTAAGGAAAATAGTACAGAGACTCCTCAAAGAAATAAATGTAGACTTACCATTTGAACCAGCAATCCCACTTCTGGGTATATACTCACAGAAAAAGAAGTCATTGTATCAAAAGAACACCTGCATTCAAATGTTTCTTGTAGCACGATTCACAATCACAAAGATGTGGAATCAACCTAAGTGCTCATCAATTCATGAATGGATTAACAAAATGTGGTATACATATTAATATATACCCTGGAGTACTACTCAGCCATCAAAAGGAATTAATTAATATCTTTTTCAGCAATTTGGATGGAACTGGAGATCATTATCCTAAGTGAAGTATCTCAGGAATGGAAAAACAAACACCAGATGTTCTCACTAATAATTTGTATCTAATCAATGGGCATACATGGGCACAGAGAGAAGTAAAAGTCATTGGAAATCAAGAAGGGGGACTGGGAGGAGGGGAGAGGTAAAAACCTACCTGTCAATTACAATGAGCACTATGTGGGTGACAGGCATACTAATAGCCCTTACTGAAGCATTATGAAAACTATCCATTTAATAACAACATTTGTACCTCCTGAATATTTTGAAATTAAAAAAAAGTAAATAAATACATTAGGCACAATAAGAGATTAACAGCAACAATGATAAAATAGAACTATAAAAATAAGCTGTAATAAAACTTTATGAATGTGAAAAAAAAGTAACTTAGGAAACTCTTTTTCCATTGATAGATTTTCAAGTTAGACAGCACAGAAAGGGATGGAATTAGTGAAGCATACAATCAGATTAGCTTGAGAAGCCCTGAGCCCTTACCAGTTTCCTACTTGCCACACTTTCAGGATGGCTAAAGGTTAATGGAGGGTAAATGGCTAATATATCACCTGTTCCAAGGCCCTGTGCATTTTAACAAGGTGACCCTAGTAACAGAATAAGTCTCTAATGTGAAATGTCAAACCACCCCTGAAATAAGACTTCCATACCTCTCACCCATAGACTCCAAATCATGACATGCGTTTGGCTGACCAAATTTTGGAAACACCTTGCCTCTAAAGAGGGGTTTGGCAAATTAAGCCATGGCTGTTCACCTATTTTTGTAAATAAAATTTTATTGGAACATTGCCGCACTCGTTTCTTTATGTATTGACTGCAAGTGCATTCGTGTTACAATGGCTGAGTTGAGAGGTTGTAACGGAGACTGTATGGTCTGCAAAGCCTAAGAGATTTGCAGCAAACGTTTGTTCACCTCTCCTCTAACAGATTTTTGTTTTCTCAACCAGTCCATGAAACTCTACATCAACGACTTTTTTGCTGACCTGGAACAGTTCTAGAGCACCTGCTTTTCATCTTTCAGAACAGAGCAGAGCAGAACGTTAACTCTTGGCATTGATGTCTTCTGAGAGCATATAAGATTAGGCACAAATCAGATACCATGACTCCTAAGGGTAATAATGGTGATGACTCTTAGAATTGAGTGTCTCTACGCCAATTAGTTTATCTTTCAGTGGACAGAGCAGCCCTGCAGATCAAACTGAGGTGAAAAGAGAAGCCATAAGCTGTGTTGTCTTCATTGTTATCAGAACTTTTAGAATAAACCAGGATGAAGTTGTCGTTCCTCAGTGAAATTCAGTTTAAAGGTTACATTTAAAAAAAATTATTTCAGCATATTTCAGGGATACAAATGTTTAGGTTTCATATATTGCCTTTGCCCCACCCAAGTCAGAGCTTCAAGCATGTCCATCCCCCAGACTGTGCACACCACACCCATTAGGTGTGAATATACCCATCCCCTCCTCCCCGCTCCCACCATCCCCACACCCAATGAATGTTACTACTATATGTGCACATAAACGTAGATCAATTAATACCAATTTGATGGTGGGTACACATGGTGCTTGTTTTTCCATTCTTGTGATACTTCACTTTGTAGAATGTGCTCCAGCTCTATCCAGGATAATACAAGAGGTGGTAGATCACCATTGTTTTTTGTGGCTGAGTACAACTCCATGGTATACATATACAACATTTTGTTAATCCACTGATGTATTGATGGGCACTTGGGTTGTTTCTACATCTATGCAATTGCTAATTGTGCTGCTATAAACATTTGAGTGCAGATGTCTTTTTTATCTTATACTCACTAAATTATTTTTGAGATGATTTCAAGATTAATCAGGCAAGAAATATTTTAATCCCATCATTATAACCATAAAACGCGTTTTTTGCAAACCTCATATCAATCCAATCCCTATTTTCATGAAGTCCTTCAACATACATGTTTCCAAGGTCATGTGACTTCCACTTACTAACAATGGTCATAATAAGCCCTGACTATATTCAACAATGCCCCTTTTTTCTTTATTTTAGTCTAGGAAATGCATGCAATTGTTTACAGGTAACAATATAACATCATATTGGATTTAAAAGGTAAGGCTGGACATAGCTACTGACTCAGATAGCTCTAACTGTAACATATATCAGGATAGAGAAACCATAGTATTTTACCTCCCTTATATGCAATGAGGCTAGAAAAGGTTAGAGGAATACATAGCATGATGTTGTTCAGTGACGGAGCAGCTTTCATAAAACTCACAGGTAAAATGACATTGTTACTCAGGTAAGTTACTTGAACAGCTCTTTGTCTCCTCTCTATAAATAACAAAATATACACAGTTGTATGATGAGGGATACGTTTGTGTACAGGGAGCAAGATTATATAGACAGATAAATGAATAAAGGAAAAAGCAGGAACTACCAAAGCATGCTTAAAATTTCATAATTGTCTCTGAGATATCTGTTTTTAGTCTATTACGGAAATGTTAAACAGAAGTATGTTTTTCCATTGTATTTTAAGACAATGGGCATTGTCTATGGACTTGTCTATAAAACCTTCTCAGAAATTGTTGCAATTCATTCAACAAAGACTTTTTTCAATAAACTTTGACAGGATGGTCATCTTATGGTTTAGAAAGGAAGTTTTATGTTCTTATTTTCTAAATTTATCAGCTTTGCTTTACAAGGCACAAAAGGAATTTACTGCTGGTTGATAGAAATCCCAAGGTCTGAACTCCTTTGAGGTCCTATAAAACTGTGTCTTTTCATAAATGAACATGCAATAGTGTTCTGAAAAATCTGAACATTGGCCATATTCTTAATATAAAAATTTTTAAAAATTATAATAGCATTTGAAAATATATAAGCTAAATTTAGATGTAATACTATAATGATATCATATTGGTTATACTAATTGTAACAAACATTAAATTTGAGCATAATTTTATACATACATCTTTTTAATTTGCCCTTGATTTGAGGAGATAAATTTATTACATCCAGGGCATCAACTTTTCTGTAAATATTTTTGGTTTAATAAATATCTGTTGATTAGTTGAGAAAATATTAATAAATCTCTAGATTTTATTATACATGTATAAATGTATCAATACTTTTGTTAGAAACACAATTTACATCATAAAATGTTAAAAATAAATGTGCTAGTTTTCTGATGTTTTTTCCTGTGAAGAATGTATTAAATATAGAACCTAAAGCCAAAGGAATCACAAAGAAAGAATTTAAAGCTATCTTTTTCTAAACTTGAAGGTTTGAAAGATCTTCAAATCTTGAAACTTGATAGATGCAAAATGGCTGCACTTTCCAAAATAGAGTTTAAGTGAATTAATTCCACAAATACTATTGATAGATTATTATATTTCAGTACTGTTTCAGGTAACAAATGAAGGACTCATAATTTGAGCTAATACTTATCTCTTAATTGCTTTAGTATATCAGAATGGACAAACACATTTCGCATTTCATGCTGTCTTCCCAAATTTGTTTCCATTTTTTTTTCTTATTTCTTGGTTGCCACAGAGATATTCATGATCAAAGCAATTTGCATACATGCATAAGACAAATGCATAATGTTTAATAAAAAGGAGTAGCAGTAGTTGTGCATGTGTGTGTATCTCTATGTATGTGGGTTTATTTGTGTCCTCTGTTTTGTCTTTTTGTGTGTTTATAAGTGCAAGAGATACTTAGTAGAGCAGTAGAGCATCTGAATTTCTGGTATAACTTTCTATATTCGGTAAGACAAATTGTTATGTGATTATAATAGAAGGCACATCCCATTTTGTAGCTCTTAAAATATTTTATAGGTGCTAAGAATACCGCCCTGAAAAAACTTTTTGAATATTCAATCCCTTTACAATTACGTTCTTACTTATATTGAAATGAACTCCTGTATAACTTATTATTGAGGTGAAACTAGTGTAAATTTGCTGCATAAAAAGACATCGTTAATTGAAGAAATCATTTCTAGACAAAGACATTTTAATTTATTAAACTTCTTCGTATATATTTTTCTTTTCTTATAATTAACTTTGTGCTTCTGTTCAGACATTTTTCAGTCTTCTAGCAAAGAAGGAGAAGGAGAAGAAAAGACAAGAAGGAGGAGCAGGAGGCAGAGAGAGAGACACACACACACAGAAAGGGAGACAGAGAGAGAAGGAGAGAGATTTCGTCTCTTCCAAATTGCCAAATTGAAGCAATGATCTGAGAAAGACAGGGCTTAGGTCAAACAAAATAGAAGTCTTTAGGTGTCATATTGTCAAGGTTCCAGAAAGCAAGGCGTATATTTTCCAAAGCTCAGCAGGTTGTATGAGATTTTTCTTGATTTAAGGACCATTCTGAGAGAGGAAGAGAGAGGAAACTTTACCTTAGCATCTGAAAACCAATAGTTTGGAGAGAAAGGTGACATGGCTATCTAATAGCAGACAAATCTCAGCGCAGTTTGCAGTAACTTGGTCATTGGTTCTGCAGTCTCTCTGCTAAAGAACAGGCATAAGAACAACAATAAAGATGATGAGGAGATGAAGATTTTGCCCTCTGTGGATTTACTCTCCAGTAGAGTAGAAAATACAGGTAGATACTAATCATAACACAAAGTAAAATGTTGTAAGTAATGCATGCAGTGGTAGGTTTACAGAACAGTGAGATTATTTATAGTTGTGATTTTAAGATTCAGCTTCAGGAAAGAATTAGTATTTGAGGTATGCCTGGAAGAATGGGCATGGAAGGGAGGTGTGGGTAAGAGAGTAAGAGAGGGAATTTCAGGCCATAAGAACAGTGTATACAAATGCAGAGGGATGATCCTATCAGGGGCATTTGGGGGAATAGCAACTGACTCCATTAGACCAACATATAAACTATATAAAAAAGGTTAGTGTTAAGCCTGGACATGTATTTAGGAAACAGCTTGAAGAATGTGTTATCTGACTGAATAAAGAGTCTGCACTTTATTACGATTAAGAAAGGAAGATCATAGAAGGTTTTCTTTTTATTATTTATGTCATTATTATTATGTTATTATTATTTTTAACATGGTAAATGTGTCAAGATTTTATGATTAGAAATGTGTTTTACTGAAAAAAAAAAATCTTCCGTGGCAATGAGAAAGAATTGATATAGAAAAGGAGAGAAGGCAGTGATATCAAATAGGAGATTAAGTATGTGGATGACAAATAGTAAGCCCCCTAACCAGCATGGTAGCATAAGGAAGACAGTGGAATAGAAATAAGAAGTACTAAAATGACAAATAATTCGAATCGATCAGCCAATTGAAAGTAGACACAAGAAAAATGGGACAAACGTAACCCATGAGATGCCAACACTAAGTTTCAAAGAAAAGAAATTGAAAAATAATGAGATGAAACAATTTTAGAAAAAAGTAGATTAATTTGGTTTTAAATATGTTGAGTTTCAAGTGCCATGGAAGCATACCTGCAGCTCTTATAATTTAGGCAAGTGAAAGCTTTAAATTGGCGACTAAGAAAGAGTGTGAATTTGTTGTCCGTTAACTGAATATCCAAGCTCCACACCTGAATGTTTACGGAGTTCATAGGAGGTTACTGCAAGGCAATCATGTGTTAGGTGATTATATACTGCCAGAGCTTTATGCAGCCACATCACTGAGATTCTGGGAGTGTCAGGAGTCCAATCAATCAACATCCTTAATAGAGCTACTCTTGAGACCTGAACTGTTTTATTTAATGAAATCATAGCTGATAATACATCATAACTCCTGTAATAATGCTTAGAGAGAATCAACCAGTTTATTAAAAAACAGGAGAGTAAGGAACACAACGATGTACAAAACTAGAACTATATCTTTTGTGATATAACAGGATGGCTAGGAAGTAGGTTCTCTGATAAAAATGTAGCCCAGAAGCAAATGACCACCAAGGTGTCTATACACTCTGAACACAACTGTGTAGGAGTCCCTAGCACACACAAACTATCCAAACCACCAGGAAAAAATGGGGATGAGGGTGTTAACTACTTCCGTATTCTAATAGCTGAATAATAATATTGCAACATACTACAACAAAAGGTTAGACCAAAAGGATATAAATTTGTGGGGAGGTACTTCAGAGTTTTTCAGCAATCTGTCCAAATATACATTCCTTGTATTTTGGGAATTAGAAGTGTAGAACAGGTTTTTCATGGTCCTTTCATGCACTTTGTCAATTTATTGTATTGTTCATCATAGAGAAAAAAATGATCTCTAATTTTCTAAATTTGTGAATCTGTGTATGTCCACATTTTATTTGGAAACAGCATGGATGTGTTTCCGTGGTGTAGGCCAGTAGTGTCATGGACTTACTGGCCCTTATTTTTTAATAATAATTTGCTTAGTAATAATTCTCTTGAAGGTTTCCATGACTTTGTGGTCGGGGTTCTGTCACCTTAAAATTCAAACGTTGAAGTCCCAATGCCCAGTACTTCAGAATATGACTATATTTAAAGAAAAGATATTTAAAGAGGTAATTAGATAAAAATGAGGTCAGTTGAGTGGGCCTTAATACACTATTATTGGTGTCTTTTTAAGAAAAGATTAGGATACAGACACACACAAAATGAAGACCATGTGAAGACAGGGAAGAAGACAGCTATCTACAAGCCAAGAATCGAGGCCTCGGAAGGAACCTATCCTGCTGACACCTCAATCTCAGATTTCTAGCCTCCAAAATTGTGAGGAAATAAATTTCTTTTGTTTAGACCCCCCAGTCTGTGGTACTTTGTTATGGCAGCCCTAGCAAACTAATACACTTGGTAACAAAGACATGACCTTTGAATTACCATTGATCAATAGAATGCAAGCAATTTGATCAACATTTTTATATTGTTTTCTTAAATAAAAGTAATTTCCACCAAAAACATGATTTTCCATTCATCCAAAAGGGAATTCTTAGAAATCATGCTGTGATTAAAACTTATATTAGTACTATAAAATAAAATGCGGTATCTGGTATTATTTTTCTAATTATCTCTAAGAAAAAAATTCAAAAATATAAAGGAAGTATTGGATTCTGTTCATCAAAATGAGTGAGCTTGTATTTAGTGTGTTTTTTGTTGAAGGCTAGTCAAGTGAATTATATATCTACCATTCTCTTATTTTGTAAACAGCCAAAGATACATATTAAATATGCCTTATTGCATATGATTATTTTACTTTTCTTAGAATCCAAAGTTTTCATTTAAGAAAACCTGACAAAGTTAAAATATTCTAGAACATTGTTGAAAAGAATACATAGTTGAAGACAAGAGTAATTTTTTTTTCTTCAAAGTATAAGATAAGTATATTGGATAATAAATTAGTAAGTCCTTAGAAAAACAAATTCTACAATGTGGGCATACATCTTAATCTATTATAAAAAGATAAAACATTTTTTGTGGAGGGGGTATTTACATCATGGATTCACAGATATTATAAACCTAAAGCAGTCACCTAGACTTGTCCAACATATTCTGTGATTATGGCTGGTTCTATTTTATTTTGTTTTGTCCAGGAAAGCAGCCAAATTTCAGTGCTTAACAATATTTATAGCTGAATTAAATCACACTGGCTGTAATTTAAATGCCTTTCTTTTTAATGTTCCTGCTTGCACTCATTTTAAAACATGATCTCTTGTTTACTTCAAGGCTGGTCTATAGACTGTATCCTGTCTGAAAACGCTGCTGGGATTTTGGGTAAGTTATTCACGGAAATTTTGGAAATTCAGTATTCTACTATTTTCAAAGTTCATTCCCTGCATGGTCATATTCCATAATTCCAGCACAGTCTTTAATTTTACATTTTTAAATCATTCTCCCCTTACTGTATATGTCAATTTGTAATTATACATTAATTTATGTGATTATGTGATTAAAGTTTGTCTCCCTTATATACTGTACTAGACCATACATGTTTTTGCTTAACATTATCTAGCACTTAACACAAGCTGGACACATAACAAGCAATCAATACACTTGGTTCCTGAAAGGTACTATAACTTAATGAATTATGTTAAATAAACACTTTCTTGGGCTCAACCTCCCTCCATGAAACACATTAATGTGATTCTGTGAAAAACGAACTTGAACAGTGGATGATATTTTGGTAATTCTGCTTCTTATTGATCATAAATCATCTGATTTCCTTGTAGGTAGGTGTACACCCCAGAGTAATAATACTCTTCACATTTATTAAATATTTACTGTATATTAGGCATTGTGCAAAGCATGTATCATCACACAAAATCTCGCAGATATGAACTATTATAATCACTAACGAAAACAACCAATGAAACAAACAAATAGAAAAGGATGTTGATACTTAGAAAGAATAGTTAATCAATATGAATATATATCTAGGAAATAGAGGCAACAAGATGGGAGCTATACCCACATTCCTGCAATCGGCAACCAGATTTCCATGTCTAAATGCATGGTTATTTTGAACATCCTTTCTTCTTCCTACTTTTTCTGTGGAGGGGTGGGCTTGGAGAGCATTTTAAACTTCTTTATGATTCCAAACATCTGATAAAAAATTGCAGGTCATTCCATCCTAAGAATAAAATATCTCCACCAAGGTGGGAGAAAATAAAATCAATGTAAAGTCTGTGCAACAACAGAAGTCATGGAGAAGAAGGTAAAAATTATACAAGTTTTTGTTGGCTCAATGCAAAGATTCCAAGATTTAGGCTATACTGCATTCTGACACTGTTGGATTTCAAGATCATCATTCCAACACTTCCTGGAAAATAACATCATATATTTAATTTGGAATGAAGGTGCATTAAAATTAAATAATGTTTACAAGTTTTTGTGGTCTCCTTGAGACATTGTAGTGTCCAAGTGTCTTGAAATCACATTTGGGGCGCATGCCTTCTTGTTCAAAGCATTTATTAATAAAAAACCTACCCACTTTCTAATTTCACAAATTTGTGCTATGTGCCGACAGTCAGGGACTCTTTAAGGCACTCAAGATGACTATTAGCACAACATAAAAGCTCTGCTAGGGCTTTAGCATTTTGCAGCAGGCACAAAAGCAGAGAATAATCAAGAAAACATATAAATTAATTATAGTATTGGATTTTTTTCATTGACTCACGAAAAAACCTAGGTTAAAATTCCAGCTTTACCCATTGCTGGCTTAGTGATATTGGACAGGTAAATCATCTCAGAACCTCACATTTTTCAACTTCATCTGTAAATTGGGAATAATTTTCAATACTACACACCATTATTCTTCAGATTAAATGAGGTAATCTATTTGCTCAAAGGAAAAGAAATTTTCCTTGAATGAACTCCAAATGTGATTTTAAGACACTTGGGCACTGCAATGTCTCAAGGAGACCATAAATTTTCCCTTCATTTCGATGCATATATTAAAATTGCTCTTCTCACTTCCTACAACTCTTCAAACACTTTCAAATAACTGGTTGCCTAATTCAGCTCTCTATAAAATTCTTAAATTCTTATTATCTAGTTCCCCCCTCCCCCGCCCATTCATACACTCAGCCCGTAGCTAGGACCCTCAGCTCAACAGGATGTTCAGAGTAGCCCACAGAGAGAACGAATTTTTAAGCTGTAAGACTGGGCAGAGCATATCACAATTCAACTGCCAGATCCAGCTCAAAACCAAAGAGTTGTCAGAGCTGGAAAGAAATCTTATAGTAATGTTCACACAATCACCTGGTGCAACCCACTTACAAAAGAAGATAATGAGGCCCAGAGGAATTAAACGATCTGTTTACATCACACAAATATGTGGGCAAAGTTTAATTTATTTAGAAGAGAGGACTCGAAGTGATTCTAATTATTATGTGAATATAGCTAACATGAGCTGAATTCCCACCCAAATTTTATAAACTATGAATAAAAACAGTAATGAAACTGTATTTAAAATCAATTATGATTCTTTTGCTATATGCAATTCATCCATTTTTTGTGATTTTATGCCTTATCTTCTTTAAAATTGGAATACCCTACATATTTATTTTAGTTTATATTTTCAAAAAGACATACATATATTATTAGATAATTAATTTAGTTCTCCCAAACCTGTGAAATAGTTACATGCTGTGGACATATTTTTAAGATTGAGAAAAAAAAAATTCTGACAACCTTGGTGATTTGCCTGCAGTAATTCATAATAAGCGTCAACTAAGGCTTTTGCTTGAATCTTTTATCCTGTATCTCACTCATTTTCTACAGATTGGAGTTGTCACTGTTAACTGACCTTAGAAAAGGCAATAAACCAAACAAATCTAAGGACAATTTCTTTTTTCTAAACAGGAAATATTTTATCACATAGACTTTAATTGCCATCATCACAATAGAATAATATATTCCAAAACAAAGAAAGCAGAACAAACAAAAGATTGAGAACTTACAGAGAAAGCCTGATGTCAGACATTCAGAGATAAACAATCCCAAACATAAATAATATCATGGAAACAAAATCCACATTGCAGGTTTTTAATCTAAGACTTTTAAAGTTTTCCTTAGAAAAATATGATATGCCTTTCTTCAATAATGCAAAAAGCAGATCTTCTAGTTTAAAGTGACCCGTTATGCATCAAAAAGAGAAAAAAAGTAAAGAAGTCATGATTTAAAGGGACTGAAAGCTGCTGTTTGTATCAAGCACTATGAATCAACCCTAACCTGACCTTCACAGGGAATATTTAATATCTAGCATAGAAATTGAGCTTTGAACATCAAAATCTCATTTCAGATTACTGATCTGTGAAATTCTAGGAGACATTAGAAAATCCCATGGAAGATAACAAATAACTGAAAGGAAATATCAGCAAACAAACCAACAGTGTATTTAATGGAGTGTAAGAAATCATTTTTAAGTGTTCTGAGTGATCTATGGAAGTTTGTGTCTTGTATTTTATAAGAAAACATTAACTGATGTAATAAAATGTACTATATTTCATCACAGATAACTAGATTACTTAAAATAACTAAAATATGTAATAATACAGCTATATATCTATATACGAACATAAATATGTTAATGTATTTTCTTAGAGAGAAAACAATTAATGCTCTGCTATATTTTTTTAAAAAATAATCTTAAATTTCAAGGAATACCAATAGAGAATAAAACATTAAAATAATTACCATGAACTCACACTACACCTCCAGCTACAGGAAAAGTAATTAAATTGCTGTTCTCATGGAAGTTCCCTTTCTCACCTGCCCCCATCCTCTAGTAAATTCGCAAGACTCACTACATAACTGAGAAGTAATTCAATTTACAATGACATCTTTATAGAGCAATTAAGTCACTTTTCGACCTACCTAAGCCAAGGAGAATGTTGCCTTGTCAGAGCCAGCATTTACACTGAAGAAAACTTAATAAAAATAACTTGAATTATCCCTGGTAAAGAAGAAAAATCCCATTCTTTGTGCCCATAGGTTCTTTATTGTTTGATTTATTGATTTGTCACCTTCATTATAATAGTGATTTTTAAAGATAATGTTATTGCTTAATCTGTATGAAATTTAAAATAAAACTTGAATACCTCTCTGGCAAAATTATATTGCTAAAAGATCCCAAAGAAATGAAGTTTATTCGTGGTTGTATTTCTGAAGCTTCAGGAGAAAATAATTCTGCTATAGCATAGTTTTAGATAACACTCAGAACTTCTTTTCATTGCTTTCCCTGATGAAAACCACTGTGATTGAAAATCTTTTGTTCTGTAGGCCTTTATTCACCACCTCTATGATTTTTAATGCACTCGTCCTGCTTTTTGGGGAAGCAGCACCAGTACGGATGCAAAACTGGAGAATGTGGGGAACGTAGAGAAAGCTAAGCTTTCCAGGATGGGGGCAGGAATGAGGTAGGTCAAGGCTGAGGACTGCATGTACAGAGAAGAACCAGTTTCTTATTTGGAGACCAGGGGAAGAGAACAGAGCTTAATACTTATTCATGGCATCAATTCCAAAAGGCACGTTTCACTCAGAGATCCACATGGGGTGAATGCGGGCAGAGGAGTCAGTTGAGTTCCTCTGATATTTTTACAGCATGAATTATAGTCTGTTCTTTTTAAGGTATTTCTTGAAGAATTTAGATGAAGCAAAAGCATGTTAAAGCTGTGATAGGAAATTGATGAATATGATTGACCTGATAAAAGTGTTGTTTGGTCAATATCATGTTTTCTCTTTTTTTCTTTTTATAATTAGTACCTTTGGCCTAGATACAGTCTCTGGTTTGCTGGAGTCCACAGCACTGTTTGTTGTCTGTAATAGTCTTCTTCAAAAGGCCTTGAAGGCGTGTAAGTTTTCAATCCGTTTTCCAGAGCACTGGACCAGGAATCTAATGTTAAAGTGTATTAACACTAGAAACACTATGGTTACTGGGAAACCTTTTAACCTGTTGTGGTGTGTATGTGTGTGTGTGTTTATGAACCTATAGTGATTTCCATATAATATTTGTGGTGTTTTGTCCCTAGACATGGATAATACTCAGCACTAAAGAATGAGAAATGAAAATTTTGGCTTAATCTGTACATTCAGAAAATTTAAACATAGAGCCTAAAATGAACACATTTTAAAATATACACTTAAATATTATGACCTACTCATTGAATTTTTATACAATCTAAAAAAAACATGCTTTTGTTCTTAAAGTAACTTCTATATATATCAAATAACTTTCAAAATTTAGAAAATTTTAAAGACATGGAATCCCATATTTTTACTGCACTTTCCCATTTTAGAGAAATGTTTCTGTATAATTCAAATGAATGATTGGCCATGTTATACCATTCTTTCTTGAGTATTTTTGATTGCAAAAGAGTTTTACTGTACTAAATGTAAAATTCCCTAAGCCTTGTTTTCTGACTTCCGCTTCCAAACAGATCCTGGAGAGCAGAGGCTTCATGGCTCACGGCGGAATGCATGTAGTCAACACAAGAGGCTGAAAAATAGCCCAAACCAGTCCTCATGCATTATTAAAGCCAGCAAAGCTTCCTGCACTGTTGAACAATACTGACTGTCCTCCACCAACGAATTCAATATGCAGGCTTTCTGAATGTTCGCCAATGCTCTGTGTTGCCTGCACATGGCAGATATAATTGGCAAAATGAATGAAGAATTTCCTATTCTTACTAGGCAGTATTCCAGATAGAAGATAAGAATAGCTTGAATGGCTGAACTGGCATGCGAAGAGAGCTCTGCTTTTCATATAACACTTATTATGAAGATGCAAATTTCCTCTCAACCAGAAACAATGTTTGTGGCTGCTCAGCAGACATTCCTTTAACTGTTAACAATTTGTGTCCCCAGTGTCTTATTTTTTCAGTAATATCTGACTCCATTTTGAGATGATCTAATACCATCTCAGAATTCTCCATAGACTTATATTTACAAATATTCACAAATAATATCTTCAGTGTTCTATTAGTTATACATTTAAAATGCCATATCCAAGGATCTGTCCTATTTGATGTTCATTTGAGTCAAATCCAGGTTAGGGAGATCAAATATAGTTATTGAATTCAAACAACATTTTGATTGGCTAATATTCTATGAAAGAATTATTAAATATCCATGCATCATTCTGGCTAGTTGGTAAGTAACTATTTTTTAAAAGGTATTTGGTTGACGCATTCACATGTGTTTTTTTGCGATTTTGTTCCCATCAGTATATTTCATTTTTCTAGTGGGTAATATATGCTGGGCATATATAGTCTAAAAATAATCCAAAGCTTTAACTAGAAAAAGAAAATTTCTGTCCCACACTTACTTGACTTTCAATTTCTATGTTTCTTTCTCCCCATATTTCTAAATACCTGGGTTTCTTTCTAGAAATGGTCAATGCAAATGAAGAAAAAATAAGGTTCTCATACTTTAATTATTTTACTGCAGCCACTTTTGAAACCTGGCAATTAATAATCAAGTAAATAAAATTATTATTGGCATAATTATAAATTATTTAAAAATAAATTTTAATAAACACAGCATAAATGCTACTTGCCAGACAGCTTGGTATGCCCTCTAAATACTTTAAATATTTAAAAAAATATAAACCCATACTCTCACTTCTTCCTTCATAGCCCTCAACTCACCTATATTTGTTTTAAAAATGTATTTTTCACATTTTGAATAGGAAACATACATACTTTTAAAATACAATAAAAAGTTATGCAGTAGAAAGTCTCCTGCATATTCCACTTCTGCTCTAGATCATTTTCACAGGATTCTCCATAGCACCATCTTCATACACAGGTTACCATTATTTTTAGTTACTTTTTAATCTTTCCATAGTCTCATTGTCAATATATTATACAAACAAACATGGATATATTCACTCTGATTCCCTTCTTATTACACACAATGTACTAGCAGCTTATACATATCATTATGCAATGTTCTAAAACTAAATATCTGGAGATCTCTCCACACTAGTAGTTAGCTTAGTTATTTGTTTCTTAAAGTCATATTCTATTCAATTGTCTGTGTGTATCAGAAATTAATTAAATCATTGATGAATATGCCATTTGTGTCCTGGTAGCAACAAATAAATAATCTTGAAATACATCAACTCACGTGTCTGAATTTATCTACAGGATAGATTTCTAGAGGGGGAGATGTTTGATAAAAGCTTCTGTGTATTTTTAATAAGAAAGATATTACACTATTGTCTGCAAGGGGGCAACACCAATTTATACGCTCCTAACCAATATATGAGAGTAGCTGTTTCCCATGGTCTTGTTGAGAGAATGTGTCATCAAACTTACAATGTGTCTTTCCAGTGAATGACAAATGGCATCACAGTGTATTATCCTCTCTTTCTACCATATCGTATGACCCTCTCTCTTTTCTGAATTCTTTCCCTTAGCTTAAAAAACATGCTCAGTCTTTCCTTGCTTTAAACAAAGGACAATCTTTTCCTAACCCCATTTTCCCTTCTGGTTATCATTCTCTTCTTCATTTCCCTTCAGTTTCTCACAATTTGTCACTCTTGAGCCCATTTAGATCTAACTAGTACCCTGTCACGCCACTGTTAACGGCCTCGTGCAGTTACCAATAACCTCCTAATTTTCAGTGAGTACTTCTTTCCTTATCTCACTTGATCTTTCTGGAGCATTTGACACTGACCATCACTCTCTCCCTCCTGAAATCTTCTTGCCATTGGACTTTAGGGGGAAAAAATAAAACCTACCCCTTCTGATTGTTCTACAAACTTTTTGGCTACTCTGTGTTAATCTCCTGGTAGACTCTTTTTCATCTTATCAATGTTTAAATTTTATTGGGTCCCAGTATTTATTCTTGATTCTCTTCTTACTTTAAAATTCTTCCTGGTCTATCTCCTTTACACTCATGGCTTTTGATACACAAATCTAATAGCTCTAAATTACTCTCAAATCTTTTAACTCCAGCCTCGATCATGTTTGGATCTGTTTAGACCCTGCTTGTATATTTGTATAATATGAACAGAGGCACAAGAGACTAAAAACATATAATTTTCAGTTATGGACCTGGTGTGAAAAATTAGCTATTAATGATAGGTAACATTGAGTGCTTGCTAAAGTAATGGTTGCAGACATTTCATCACTGTACTATGAAATAAACACTGTAGTAATCATATTCAAGCCTCCAATTGCTGAGGAATTAATGAGGAAACAATGATTCTATAAATGAATATTTGATATAGACGATGATCACTTAATCCCTTCCAGGAAAAGATGATCTTGGGAAATGTGCTGAAATTAATCTGTGGTTTTTAGGATTTAATGGCCAGGTTGGCTTGGAGAGCCATCTGGTGGTAAAAGAGTAGAAGAAATAAAGAAGGAAATGCTGAGCTTATATTGGTCTAAAATCACACCATAGGAGTAGCCTTATATCTTACTTAGAACAGTTAAGGTCATAGGATCTAACTAGATTTCATATAAGGCGCTACTCTTATTGCTTGATTTTGTATATACATTTGTAGGAAAATATGCTTATTTTCCTATGAGTTTATTTAATTTACCAACCTGGCAATACTCATATTTGGGAAAAGAAATGCACAGGGGTGAAGTGCATTGAAGAAGGAGGAGGAGTAGGAGAAGGAAGGAAGGAAGGAAGGAAGGAAGGAAGGAAGGAAGAAAAGAAGGAAGGAAGAAATTTAAAAACAAAAATGATAGCTAAGCTCATCCAATCAGGGGGACAGAGATGGGGCTCTGAGGGCACATACTGTAGCCACCAGCCTCCTTCCTCCCTTGTCTTTTTTCCCTCTTTCTACTCTCTCAGGTGGTCTCAGAGTAACTATTTCCTAAAATGTGTCAGAAATAGGTTTAGAATTGTTCATGAAACAACAGTGAGTCAGAAGACCTAAGAGGATTGTCCATGTGAAGGGAGGTGGTAATAGGAAATGAAAAAAGAAAAAAAGAAATAAAGCTTTGCTATATTATGCAGAGCTAATAAACAATCTCCAAATCTCAATGGTTCTCAAGATCATGCATTTCTCATTCATGTTACATGGTGGCCAGTTAGCTGTGGCTCTGCTCTCTCATTCCAGAACCCAGGCTGATGGGACAGCCCCAGTGAAACACGATGTTCTTATGGTAGAGTGGAACAGATCAAGAGATCTCAAAGAAACTCTCAACTCTAAAAGTTTCTGTTCAGAACCAACATAGGTCTTTCCCCTTCATATTTCACTGGACAAAGCATGTTACATGTCCAAACCTAATACTGACAGAGACAGAAATAGCTCTCATTATGAGACGTATATACTAAGTGTATCATAATATGTTGTTTCAACTGGAATAACGTAGGGAGTTAAAGTGTTTTTAAATATTTTAGCTAGGATAATAGGTATAAACTGGAATTGTCCTGGCAAACTTCTTATAATCCTCTTACATGTAGAAGGCAGAGGCAATTGAGAAGAATATTTGAATTGATCATGAACTTCAATTAAGAGACTTTGCATGCATTCACGGATGCATGCGCACGTGCTCAGGGAAACAAAGGAAAACAGGCAGGTGGAATGACTAGATCAGGTGTGTCAGGAATTAGATATTAACCATAGGCTTCTAAAATACACGTCAAGACAAAGTATAAAGAATCATGTGTTGTTCGATTGAAATCATGTCCTTCATCTCAGAAGCTAAGTGAAGGTAAGAAAAAGGAGAGTTTGGGGTACCATTTCTCTGGCCTCAGGAATGGAATCATATGCTCTGGGTCTCAAGACATTAGTGGGAGTAGAGAGGCCATGATAAAATAGAGGATTCAGTGCTGTTAGCGATTGCAAATGTTTAATATGTGACATAAAGGTTTATTCAATTATATCCCCATATGGAGGAAATTGGTATAGTTATGGATAAAACAGTTTGAAGAATTAAGATTAATATAGAAAAACCTAAAACTTATGGGACAAGAACTTTTTAAATTTAGGAATACAAAATATAGCAGAGATTACATAGATTGATATGGAGTGGAATAGTGGCTGAGAGCCACATGAGGGAAGAATAATGAGCAGACAAATAAAGTGGAAATTAATTTATATTTCTATTGCTAACAGTTGATTTCAATAAAACTAATGTTTCTTGGCTTAAAAATAGTTTTCAGGCACCAACCTGAAAGCCATCCAGAGCTGCCTTTTTTTTTTTAAACCTAGCATTTATGAGAAAAAATATTTTGAGTGAGAGATTAAAATAAATTTTTTTCATTTAAAATGTAGAACAAATGCATTGGTTCAAAGAAGAAACAAACAATCATTTAATTGAATTCTCTAGCACATAATTCACAGTTCAAAGAGAAAATATGCATTTTCGATACTATGCAAACATTAGCTATTGTCACTGAATGAAGTAAACTTTGATCTTAATGATCTTGGGTCATTGTTTTAACCCCATTCAAAGAGCAAGCCTTTGGTGGTGGTGGCGGCTGGGACCCTTTGGGAAAGCATCACTTTCTCTCCCCACAATTACTCACTTACTGATTGCAGTACTTAATTACACTAGTTTCTTGTGCTTAATCCCAGGATTATAAACTAATTTTTTCCATCACTCACTTTTAACAAAAGCAATTCAAAGCAAGCACCATATTGCCTTAAATATCTGAATATCTGTCAATAAAAATGTATAAGACTTCAGTGTTCTTACAGATTCTTGTTTATGAAACATTGGAAATTATTTCCCTGAGGTAAAGAATACTTAATTTGTTATATTATGGGTGTGATGGAAATTTGTGTTTTAACCACAAGGTGGCAGAATAAGCTAGGAGCTCCATGCACCCTTTCAAAATCACTCTGCTTCAGACATCCAGTTCAATCCAATACAGACGAAAAATGCTGGAATAATTGTACTGTGTGCCTTTGTTAACCTACATGCATGTGCAAGACAAATGACTACAAAAGAAACAGCATTGAAAAGGAGTTAAAATGACTGAATACTATTTCCTGCCCTCGAGAAAAACCCCATGCAAAAGGTATTCTGAAGCTGATTTCTAGTGAACGTTTGAGTTTCAAGTAAACTCTTTCTCTTAGCAGATTATTGTTTTGAAAATGCTGTGAATGTATTCCACCCTTCAAACCCCCCACATTGGGAACCCAAAAGATTATCCCACGAACAGTCTGCTTCTAAGATCAAGAGGAAGATATCCGGGTGGTACCACTGAGGAATTGTATCTTGAATGTGCCTTGAACATCTGTGCTGGTGGAGACAGGTGATTACCTTCCCCTCTCCTCCTACCCAACACTACACGGTTTGTGTAAGCACACAACATACAGTTGTCCCCATACACTAATCCAAAGGAAGTAACATTGTCACAGTAGGACAATAAAATACACTATACTTTATTATAACTCTCAATATGGTAAAATATATGCAGTTAACAACAGAACAGATTCAAGATGTCATCTGCTAGCATTATAACTTAGATCATCTGAGGCGATGTTACCCTGGAGAAATAATAATTGAATAATTGTTTTAGGATAGATGTTGACTTCTATATTTTAATAACTTGATGGTACTTGTATTGCTAGAATGCCACCCAAGCTTCTTAGAATGGCATTCACGACCCTTTGTTACCTGTTGTTCTTCCGCAATATGCTCTATCTTTAAACAGATAATGACCCTTTCTTTATACCAGTCTTTGCCAAGACTGCTATATCTTTTTGGAATGTCCTCTCTGCCTCTGTTCCTGCAACTGGCAAGCTGTTACTTCTCCTTCAAGAAATGACTTAGAGAGTATCTCTCTGAAATCTTTCCTGAATTCTGCCTTGAAAGCAGAAATAGTCATCTTCTCTGAAATCTTGGAGCCATGATATCCGTTTTCATTACTTGGTCAATTAATTCTACTTGATTTTTGAACATCTATGTCTACCCAAGGAGAGGAACCTCATTTTATCATCTTGGGGAGGCTTAAACAGAAGGAACACCTAATAAAACCTTTGGGAAGGAATGAAGGAGACAAAAACAACCATAGATTCATACAGTACATATGTCAATGCGTTTCTACATCATCATTTCTATTTAAAGATGGAATTTATATTCAAAGATAACCATGCTTTCAGAATTTAAGTGATATATTTTTATAAGTTCAGAAAAATCTTCAAATTTTATTTAAATTTTGGAGCACAAACTATGGAACCATCATGAGCTTTCAACTCTGCATATTCTCTTGGAATTCAATATTTAAAAAGATTCAGCATAGGAAAATCGATATTTAAATAACAGATCCTTTGGGCACTATTTCTCTTAAGTATAAAACTTAGATATTTCTTTGATATTTGAAGTACACAAAGCATTTATTAAATGCATAAAATGTAAAGATCTATGTAAAGTGTACCTTACAATCAAATAGATAACATTTTATGCTTATCTCATGAACATCAAGCTGACCTAGCTGTTTTAAAAACAAATCCTCTAATCATTAATGTGCTTAAAACAATAGGATCAGCTTGATCATTATGTTTCATAAAATACTATAAAGCCCTATCATAATGTATAATAATAATAAAATATAGCCCTATAATAATATATAATAATAATAAAATATGTAATTTTATATATATCCAAAAAAATCAGTACACATTAATAGAACTTTTAATATTTTAATCAAAGAAACCACAGCAGCATTCATGCTAAGAAACCTTATGTGAGGTAATGCATTTGTTAATTAGCCAGATTTAACTACTCCACAATGAATATATACTTCAAAACATGATATTGTACACAATCAACATGCCTAATTTTGTCAAAATAAATAAATTTGAAATAAAAATATATCCATCAAAAAAAATAGTAAAAAAAGCAACAACAAAAAATCAACCTTGCATTTTTCATGCAAAATACATCCAGAATAGTCTACCAAGAAAATGGTATAGTGCTGATTTTACGCAAACAGAAAATAATTTGCTATTACTTCAGAACTATGGAGTAGACTTTACTGCCCTCCAAAACTATAATCCTTATAAGCTTATTACTCTATTTAAGGGTGTGTGGTTTGCTTTTTTAGATTTCGGGGGGATTTAACATTTTGACAAAGTAATATACACCATGAATAGCATCAACGACTTTCCTCAAAATAATTTTTGATAATAACAAGGATGGGATGCCTAAAAGTACCTAAGGGGATAGGAATTTGGGACTAGTATACAGAGCCTTGGTCAGTCAGAGAAGTCTAAAATACTCCCGTTAACACTCCTCCATTTGACACATGCGTGTGTATGCGTGTGTGTGGACATGCGTGTGTATAAAACACTATTTAGACCTTTTCAATAGTAAATGAAAAGTAATCATTAAATGTGAACAGCAAATTTCTTAAATTGAATTTTAAAATTTCATTTCGAAAGTGTAATTTATTCATAAAATTTAACACTTTATATAAGGATCTAGAGCATCTTAAATCTTTCATGAGCTCTTTCATTTTCAGTAAACTTAAATTAATTGTATCTAGAAAGAAGTATTGTTAATAGTTTCTACTTGAAACAGATTAAAGTGGAAAATCTGAATAATTGCATATGTGTGTGCGTGTGTCTACAATTTGTTAAGGGTGAATTCTTTTTTATATGACATTTGGTAAACATACTGTTCAAGTAACTTCCAAGGGGTTTTCCAGGTTTTTTTAAAAAGCTAAGAACAGCATTTGTCTTAATAACTTCAAAATTATTTAAGAACTGGGAAAAAAAGCAAATAAACTGGATTCTTAACTATATTTTGTTGAATTGATCTATGTATATTTGTTTGTATCTCTCATATCACACTTGGATAGTCTTCAAAATTGGAGAAAATATCATTTATTTTGTACCATAATGCTTGGACATAAAACATATATTTTTAATTTTAATAGAATTGAAACAAAACTTGCTCCTCCAATGATACCAAATTTGAAAGTTCTATTATTTCTCTGGTACTAGCAATAAAATAGTTAAAAATTTTATATACATATTTTGTGTGTGCATGAATGTATATGTGTATATATATATGTGTGTGTATATGTATATATGTACTTATATATGTAGAAAGATGGGGAAGGAGAGAGAGGGAGACAGAGAGTGACAGAGAAACAGAGTGGGAGAGACAGAGAGGTTCCAGACTAGTATTTACCAAACACTTGGAAATCTAACATAAAAATTCTCAAGCTTTGAACAATATATTTTCTTACCTTACATTTTACATTTTTTTCTAATTTCTTTAATGAAAAAGATCCATGTTATTTATCATATATTTATCATGTTTATCAAAATGATAAAAAATCAGAGAAAGCAATATTATATGTAAAAATATTTTTTAAAGTGTATACTAGAAGTACGTGATCTTTAAATTTGTTAGCCCCAATACATATACCATAGTAAATGGCTCTTATAAAGAAATTAAAATAATTAAAAACACACTTCATTGTAGTGACTGGTATTGAAAGTACTGTAAAAAATAATAAGAATTTCCAGTTACTATCATGCCAATACAATATTTATAGGTATGCATATTTTTTGAAAATTATCTACTTGGATAATTTTGTTTTATACATATATATTATATACATAATTTAAATTTATTATTTCATCAATTTATTCATCAGATATAATTTTTTACTGAAAAAATCAATTTTTTAGTGTGTTTAGTGTCTTTATAACTCTGTGCTTATTTTAAGGCTTTTATACTCTAAGTTAATTTTCTCTCTTAAAGATAAGAGTATGATACTACTAATAAAATTGTCTCCAAATTTTTTTGCATTAGTCTCAATGAAATCTCAGAGATAATTCAGAAAAGTACATTTATTAAAATGTAATTTCTTTAGACAATTTCAGATGCCAGAAACTTAAACAGGGTAGCATCTTCTCATAGGAAGAACTTATGTAAATGCAAAATGTTTTAAAATATTTTGAATCTTATTTTCTTATATTAAAAGAAATCATGAAATGTTTAAATTTAAAATTAAAATTAAATGTTTAAAATTTAAAATTAAAATTAAAAGAACGGAAGAAAAAAGGGAATTAATATCCTTTACAGACTTTGAATGCTTAATAGGCACAGGGAAAAGTTATACATGGGTTCTAAAATCTGACTCTAATTAGCTTTGTTACCACATGACAAGTGCTTATGGGAGGTAACTGAGACTCAACTATGTCATGAATTGGGTACAATAATACTTCTCTTGTAGGGAGGGTGGTTGGGTTCCAAAATATTAATAGTGTAAGTAAAGAGAATAGCACACTGCTTCCCATAGAGCAGTTATTTAAAAAATGGTACCATATATTATATATTTTCTGTCACATGGGTACATATGTCATTGGTTTCCATAAGAATTCTATGAAGAAATAAAAGTTCGGAGAGAATGGCTTGTTTAGATCTCATTTATATCTTATAACAGATGGATACAGGCTTTGAATCCAAGAGTTTGTGATTTAGAGTTCATATGACTAACTCCTCTAAAATTCATGGGAACTCAATTTTTGTCCAAGTATTCACTGATCTAGTAGTGACTTAAGTAGCTTTTTCTACTTTAAAGTCTTTAATAAGATTCAATGCAATAACCTTTCTACAAGTGTGATTCTAGAGAACTGGGATAAATTTAGAAGATAAAAATAAACCCAATTATTAAAAATATATGGAAGAACATAACATTTTCCCCTATTTTGCATTCTAGCAAGTTGTCTAAATTGTGACAAAAATTTGAAGCCATCTAGCAATATGAATTAGAGTTTATCACTGTTTCTATGGACTGAAATCATTTCCCTCTGAATTCACAGGAAGTTTCCATGCACAACTTATATGAAACCTAATGGTAATTATTTCAATAAATGAACTTTATAGTTGCATGGAAATATATTTCCAAACCAATATGAATAGATATTACATTATTTAATTTTATTCAATAAGAAGCAAATTTTTCCAACAGAGATGAAATGAGATCAATAGCTCAATGTTTATTTCATCATTTGCTTTTTAATTGAATGTAAAATTAAATTTTCAACAAATTTTGGAAAGTCTTTACCAATAATTAAAAAGATAATTAAATCATGTAAAACATGATTAATTAATAATTAAATTAATTAATTATTAATTATTTTATAATAATTAATTAAATTAATAATTAAAACATGTAAAACATGTTATTATAATTTCATTCAGATTTGTTAATAGTATGACCCCAAATAATTCAGCTGCTAAATGATTTGCTAACTTTACTAATAAATCAAGTTCTCCCAAATTTTATATTATTAACATTCCCTATTCAACAATAAGGTCTACAACACTATTTTCATGTATCTCTACATAGAAAAGGAAAATTCTCTTTTTCTTATACATGCAATTTATCTGCATTGCAAGGAGATATTGATTATTTCAATGACAAACGAAGAGAATTACAGTCTCTTTGGGATTATCAAGGACTTTTTGGACAGCTAAAGTCAGCAAAAGTACTAGTGACATTTATAGAAACATTAGCAACTCTCAAATGAATTGCTTCAAAATAAAGTGTAAGCTGGGTGTGGGTGGGGCAGCTCATACCTGTAATCCTAGCACTTGAGGCCAGAAGTTTGAAATCAGCTTGAGCAAAATAGTGAGACCCTGTCTCTACAAAAAATAGAAAACTTATCTGGGTGCGTTGGCATGCGTCGGTAGTCCCACTTACTAGGGATGGGGAGGCTGATGCAGGAGGATTGCTTGAGCCCAGGAGTTTGAATTTTCAGTGAGCTATGATGATGCCACTCCCTCTACCCGGGCAACAGAGCAAGACCTTTTCTCAAACAAAACCCCTCCAAAATCAAACAAACAAGCAAGCAAACAAACAAAAACACACAAAAGCAAAATAAAGGACAATTGGATTCAAACAATTCAGTAACATGCATACAAATTTAATTAAACAGCTAGGTAATTCCTTTATATTCAGAAATAACTAATATGCTCACATGTAAGATTTAGTCTACTCTCCTCTATTAAATATGGCCATTTATAGTATATCAGCAGAATCCATGAGAAGACATTATACCAATTTAATACAAATATGTATAAAAGTGCTTGAGTATAGGCTGTAGTGTGCTATAATTTACAAATACTAGCACTAGACCCAGTAGATACGGGGAAAGGAGTCTTGCCTTTGCTGTGCTCTGGAAATATCCCTTTTCTGATCTACCAGAAAGTGTCAGGTTTGCTATTATAAATACAACTCTGTTATAAAGGAGCTCAGTGGAGATGAATTTAGTGGTTTCCACCCAAGTACCCTGTTCTATGCCAAAAGAAAACAAAGCAAAGCAAGCAATTAAGAGAAAGAACTATCGTGATGAGTGTGACTGGGTCAATGCTATTTTATTTCTCTAAGTCGATTTTGTTTGCTTGCAACTTCTGACCTCTAAAATAGAACCATGAAAGTTATCATCCTGCTAGAGGAAAAGGTGGCTACTCTACCTCTCAGCAAGAAAATAATCTTGAAACAGTCTTGGCTTTTTGGCGGGAGAACTTATGGTATATATTTCTTTACCTTCTTCAGCAGATCAGGGGATAAACCTGGAAACTCAGGTCAGAATAATCTGCAAGTGTAAAGAGAAGACGCTTATCCATTCTTAGCTGGAGCCAAGAGGATAAGAAAATGTAATGCTGGGGGTGGAAATAAAAATCCAACCTCATTTCTGTCTTTAGAATTTTTTTTTTTTTTTAACAAAAAGGACAGTGGGGAGCAAAGTGAACTACCAGACATTATTCTACGTTTTTTCTCATTTGAGACTTAACCTTAGAGATGACAGAGATGTATAAAATAATTTGAAAGAAATATGTTGATATGTTACAAATCTGTGGGACACTTTTTCATTCAAAGTAAGACTGTTTCAGGCAAAGGGGAGCCCTAAGTTTAACTTTCCTGGCTGTTCTCCCACTCTCACTACATAGACACTAAATTCAGAATTTATGGGTTTGTCTTGCACCCAGCTGAAGCTCAGCAGGAAGGCCATGGTTTGCTGGAGGTGTGGCAGACAGTCACACTTACGTGTGAATGAAATAATGGGGCCCCACTACACGCGGTGAGAATATATGTGAATACTGACTCTCAACAGCTCAATTGAAAAGATATTTTACTGTCTACGATATAAAAATAATTTTCTGAATATGAGGATTCAGATTTCGCTTCTCAGCTTTTTGGTTAATAATTGGGAAAGTTAGATTATATGGATCTTTCTGTTATAACATATAAAATATCACCAATTATTTACATCTGATAGAAAACATTAATGACATACACATAAAAAGATTTCTTGTCCTTTATATTAAAATAAATGAACCAATAGAAATAAATCAATTATGCTAAATTGCAAAGCTCATTTGAATACTGTTTAGGAACCAGAGACCATAGTGACCTGACATCTTTCTCTTTCCTTTTTGGTTTCAGCAACTTACTTTGGGAAAAATGTTTTCTGGGTTATCACACAATCTTTTATTTTCATAACATTGCAATGAAATTTGTATTAAGCAAATTCAGATGAGAATGTATTAATTCATGTCCCTAGCAATATAAAACACCATTGTATTTGCTTCATCTACATTTTTCAATGTTTGGAATACCTTAGGTAGATGGCAAAATAAATATGCATACATAAATATATATGATTTTATCAAAATATTGCAAATTCAAACATTGAGACTGCTTTGCTTACTATAGCAAAGCAGCTAAATCCCTCAGTCTCACCACTGAGAATCTTTCATGTTTTTAATGGGAATTTGAGACCCAAAGATTAATACTTACTAGTCCCTATGCAATGTTTGAATCATCCCAACAGTAACTGTCTGTTAAATAAATGAGGCTCTGGCTTCTAGATAGCTTCTTAGACCAAGTGACAAGGCTTAAAATGATTCACATTTATAACCATTGTAATTTAAAAATCAGTTAAAAGGAAAAAGCCTCATATTTTGCTTGATAGAATTCAATGTCTCTTGGAAATATTGTCAGTAATGCAGTTAAATGCCTCAACCATAAAAATCGGGGGAAATATTTCAATATCATAAAGAACAAACAACTCAATCAGCTTTCTGGAAAATTATATTTTTAAAAACAATTTATGATATGCCTTCTTTACACATTAAGTATCTATAGACACAGAATGCCTCCATTTTGCATCATTAAATGTGTTGAATTACTTCTACAACATGTGCTTGAACTCAATGACACTAATGTCAATTTCATAATACCTTTTATTGGTTTTTAAACAATTCGTTTAAGACTTTTATTTACTGCTTAATTAACATTCCATGGTTTCATATACAGAAATAAATATGCTTGTTAAACAACAATAATGTCTTGCCATAAACCTTTGAGAAAGGTTACTTCTTGTGAAGGATGTTACTAAACGGGAAAGAATTCAAAGACTTGGCTAGGCTCTAAGGAAATTTAAGTATAGTAGTCTTCCTTTATGTGTGAGGGATATGTTCCAAAATCCCCAGTGGATGCCTGAAACCTCAGATATTACCAAATTCTATGTATACACTATTTTTTAGTTTTTTTGTGTACATCCATAGCTTTTATAAAATTTAATTTATAAATTAGGCATATAAAAGATTAACAATACTAACTGATAATTAAGTTATCATTAGCAAAGCATTATTAAGTAAAATAAGGGTTACTTCAACACAAGCATTGAAATACTGTCACGGTGGATTTGATAACTGAGACAGCTACTAAGTGACCAATAGGTGGGTAATGCATACAGCTTGGATACCTTGGACATAAGGATGATTCACATCTTGGGCAGGTCACAGTGGGATAGAGCAAGATTTCATCACACTACTCAAAACAGCGCACAATTTAAAATGCATGAATTGTTTATTTCTGAAATTTTCCATTTAATATTTCTGGATCAAAGTTGACTGTGAGTAACTAAACCCATGAGAAGAGAAACTGCATTTAAGGAGTGAGTACTGTATTGAATCAAAATGAGTTAACTGAAAAGCGGCCTTCAAAATTTCTATAAAAATCAGAACAAAGTAATGAAAATGTATTATTTAATTAAAATGTAATAGGTAAATATATTAAAACATTTCAATACATAACTTTTTACAAATATAATAGATTCTTGACGTACCTGTTTCTTTTCATTATTAGAAAAAAATGCAATTGTTAATCTTTTTAAAGTAAAATAGTTAAGGGCATGATACTGATACTTAGAGAATCTTTGTGTCTCAGTAGCCTAAAAGGAGAGATGTCTTTGATGACAAAAAGGTAAAACTCTCATGTTATCATTTGTTGTAACATAATAGAATAAAATAACATAATAAAACATAATAAAATTCCTTTAACAAAAATAACATAATCTGATTCACAATTACATACTTTTTCCAAAAAAGAACTATTTTAATACTACATTTCATTTCTGCCAAAGCACTCATAGCAATGACAATTTTTCTTCTAATTTTATAATTTCTCACAGGTGATTGCATCAGCAGGTATGGCATGAAGCACTACCTACAAACAATTGCTCTCTAATACATGTATATCCTCAGCCAATAACTCTCTTCTGAGTTCAGAGAGATTTTTTCTCCATTTGCCAGTTTGACATTAATTGGATTTCATATTCTGGACTCAACAAGTCATCTTAACCTCTTCCTTCTTTATCATATCCCATGTCTAACCATAACCACGTCTGGTCAATTTTGCCTCTTAATACCTTTCAAATCTATCTGCTGTTAATAAACCCTGCCATGACTACTCTGTTCAAAACTGGGCCATGGCTATAGCTTCCTAGCTGATTTGGCCTCTGCTCTATCCCTCTAAGAGCAGCCAGAATGATTTTTTTGAATTGCATATGTTTAACTCACCCACACTCACGCCCACGCCCTGCAACCACATAAACAGGCACATATCTTTCCCTGGATTCTCATTGTTCTTAAAAAAAAAAAAAAAAAAAAAAAAAAAAAAAAGACAGAAGTCTCTTACATGACTTACAAGACCCAGCATGATCTGTCCCCAGTTGCTCTCTGATCTCACCTTGCAGAACATGGCCCCTCACTCTGTGCTAAGCTACACCAGACAATGTTCACTTCCTTAACTGCATTATTATTCCTCCAGCTAAATGTAAATGTTATCCGTGCACAATGCTTCCTTTGCCTGACAATTTTTCCATGAGCACTTACCCAGTATTTTTTTTTTTCCATTAGTCAGGTCAACCTTCATTTCTCTTGGATTTGGTTGGTATCTATTGTTTTTCACTTTCATGCCACCAGACACTCTCCTTTGTAGTATTTATCATACCTCCACTTGACATTGATTTGTGTGATTTGTTGATTAATTACCATTTTCTCATATGTCTTAAACCCCTTATGAATGGGAATCAGAAGTAGCCATAGTAGATGTTCAGTAAGTGTATTAATAAACGAATAAATAATATATTGTTCAGCACCTATGAAAATACTTGGCACATAAAATTATAATAATTTAATTCAAATAATGAGACTATTTCTGTGTCTCAATATTTAAATGTATACATACAACATGAATTCTAAGGTACTGTACTAGAAATTATGGCAAAAATAACGAATTGATATTTGACTTCTGTTCCATATTTTCAACAGGAATTAATAAGGCCAATGCCTAACTCAGTAGCCTGGCAGAATGAGACACTCAATATTTATTCTGTATGTAAAGACATTATATTAAACACGGATGACATACTGCTTTAGGAAAATCAAACTCCATGCATTGTCTTAATCATAACATGAGTTTAAAAGCACAAATCAAAAGTTACCACTATGAAAGACTCGACTAATTATCATAAAAATTGTAGAGATAATAGCAATTGGAGAATTTAGAGGGAGTAGAAAGCATTAGAATTTGCACATACTACATGTTGGAGAGAGAATCTAAGATATATCCTGCAACATTAAGTTGCTTGACTGGCATGGATCTTTTAGTCAAGGTGGATGGTGTGTAAAGAGAAGATCTGACCAGAGCAAAGGTAAGGTGATGTTGGTTAACTCTGAAATGCAGTTTGAGTAATGTACTTTAATTTTTCCTGAAGGCGATGAAAGTTTTTCAAGTATTTTTAGTTTGGATAGCACAAATTAGATGAGAGAGAAACTGACATGAGGCTATTTAAAAAATGCAGCGTGAAGCGACAGTGCTTACGGTTTGGCAGTAGGAATGAAGAGGAGGGAATAAATGGAAGAGATTAGAATCAATAGGAAAAGAGACTGACACCTAATTCTCCCTTAACACACAAGTTGACTCCAAAGTTTTATGCTTTTTTATATTTCTGTAAAGATAGAGGGCAAAGAAAGATAAGTTCAATTATGGATGTATTATAAACTGGCAAGGCATACCAGTAGAACTATTTAGCAAGTCACTGAAAAAATAAGTCAAAAACCTAGCTAAATAGACCAAAAATGAATGTGCTATTAAATTTAAAATAGTCAATCTGAATCCAGAATTTCTCAAGCTGTAGGACTGATAAGAGGGAAGAGCACCAGGAAATGCATATTTAAACTCCTGATATTTTCTTATATATTTGCACGAACATATTCAAATACAAATGCACATCTCTGATCTCCTCTGTATCCTGAATTACTGGAATCACTTTTGCGACTGTCAAAAATATAAAAAGCATGGAGGTTTTAAATAATCTGTGGGTTTACAGACAGAGAAAAGAAGGAAGCAAATATTAGTAATAGTTCAGAAAAGGGCGGGCTTCCAAACAAGGCAGCTCATAATGTTTTACCTTACCCCAGAACCCATTTTCTTTTACTGTCTTATACTCCTAGAAATTCTATCATTTATGATTTTCATTGGATTAGTCCCTTCACACGGGGACTATCAATCAGACGTCATCTATAATGGTTAAATTAATAAAATGCTTTTTAAAAAATAGCTCATAATTAAGTATTTTGGAGGAGAATTGAGCCTTTTAACCTTAAGTAAGGGGAGATATTTTCTTGTAGTATAGAACATTTTCTGTTCCTTCATAGATCTCTGCCCTGGATGGGGGACAGGGACAGGGCACTTTGATATTGCAGAGGCTGCAGAAAATGGAAGGAAATAAACTATAAACTCTACAATTTACATCTTTGGAAACAACAGTAATGATTTCTTTTTTAACTTTCTTATTTTTCATTTTTTAACAACTTTATTGAAATGTAATTCAAATGTACACACTTCACTCATTTAAAGTGTACAATTCAGTATATTAGGATATTTTTATTACCTCAAAAAACTGCACCCCTTAGTCATCACTCCCCAATTCTCTGATTCTCCCCTCACTCACCAGCCTAGGAAACTTCTAATCTACTTTCTATCTCTACATAGATTTGCCTATTCTGGACATTGCCTGTGTATAGAATCATACAATATGTGGTCCTTTGTGACTTTTTTTTCCACTTAGCATAATGTTTTCATGGTTCATCCATGCTGTAGCATGTATCAGTACTTTATTTTCTTTTATGGCCAAATAATGTTCCATTTTATGGATAACATCACATTTTATTCTTCCATTCACCTGTTGAACTTTTGGGTTGTTTCTACTTTTTGGCTATTATGAATAATGCAGCTATGAACATTCATGTAAAAGTTATTGTGTGAACATATGTTTCCATTTCTCTTGGGTAGATACCTAGGAGTACAATTGCTAGACCATATGATAACTGTATGTTTCACTGTTTAAGGAACTGCTAGATTATTTTCCAAAGGGGCTGCACCATTTTACATTTTTACCAGCAGTGTATGAGAGTTCCAATTTCTCCCCATCCTTGCCAACTCTTGTTATAGGATGTCTTTTTTACTTTAGCCATCTTATTGGGTATGAAGTGGTATTTTATTGTGGTTCCTTAATGGTATTCTCTGTTTTTAATTTCAAAATATTAAGTGAACACAATTATTTTTTACATGGATAGCTTTTGTAATGCTTGAGTTACAGTCATAAGAGTGCCCATCGCCCAAATAGTGTTCATTGTACCTGTTAGGTATGTTTTGCCCCTGCCCTCTTTCCTCCTCCTCCCTGCTGTATTTTCAATGACTTTTATTTGCCTCTGTGCACATGTGTGAGCCTCAGTTAGTTCCAATTTATTAGAGAATACGTGTGGTGTTTGTTTTTCCATTCTTGAGATACTTCACTTAGGATAATCGTCTCCAATTCCATCCAAATTTCTGCAAATGGCATTAATTCACCCTTTTCTATGGCTAAGTAGTAATCCATGGTATACATATACCACATTTTGTTAATCCACTCATGAATTGGGCACTTGGGTTGATTCCATATATTTGCAATTGTGAATTGTACAGCAATAAACATTTGAGTGCAGATTTCTTTTTGATAAAGTGACTTGTTTTCCTTTGGGTAGATACCCAGTAGTGAGATTTCTGGATCAAATGGTAGGTAGGTCTACTTTTAGTTCTTTGAGAAATCTCTGTATGGTTTTCCATGGACATTGTGCTAATTTGCAGTCCCACCAACAGTGAATAAGTGTTCCTTTCTTTCTGCATCCATGCCAGCATCTATCGCTTTGGACTTTTTAATATTAAATAAAAGCCATTATAACAGGGATAAGATGATATTTCATTATGGTTTTAATTTGAATTTCCCTAATGATCAGTGATGTTGAGCATTTCTCCATGTGTTTGTTGGTCATCTGTCTATAAAAGAAGATTGACATGGCTTTTGCCCACCTTTTAATAAGGTGGTTTTTTTCTTGCTGATTTGTATGGAGAAGAATGAAACAGGACCCCTATCTCTCACCATGCACAGAAATTAATTCAAGATGGATAAAAGACTTAAATGTAAGGCATAAAACCATAAAATTCTAGAAGAAAATGTAGGAAATACTCTTCTAGACATGGGCCTAGGCAAAGAATTCATGACTAAGACCCAAAGACAATTAGAGCAACAACAAAAATAAATAAATGGGACTTGATTAAATTAAAAAGATCTGCACAGCTAAAGAAATAATCAACAGAGCAAATAGACAATCTACAGAATGGGAGAAAATATTCACAAACTATACACTAAAGTGCTATTGTCCAGAATCTGCAAATAACTCTCTCTCTTTTTTTACTCATTCAGCCCAAATGTCAAGTAATGGTTTCTTTTGGTGAACATTTAAAACATTTTCTGTTATTCATTTGATTAGTGTTTTCTTTTGATTTTCTATGAAAACTTTTTTAAAAATTTGTATTTTTATTTCACTTTCCACATAATTCCTAACTTATATAATAACTGATGGGGTGATAGTATTTAATTTTGTCTTTCTTTAAATAATTTTCTCTTATAGCTAGTCAACAACTGAAGTGATAGGAAAGTACTAATAAATATTTAACTTTAGTTATGGGAATAATATTCTTACAGCTCTCTTATATTGGGCGAGCCATAATGTATTGGACATCTATAGATAATTGCAAACATGATACTTTCATGGGCTCTACAAAGATGAAGATCATGACTGGGTCAATTCTGAACTTCCTTTTTGCCCCTTAAGTGCATAATATGATTCTGAAGATATCGCAGACCTTTAGTATATATTAGCATAATTCAACTGAATATATTTGCCTTTATCCCTACTTATTAATATATTTTAATCAACTTATAATCTCTTTTGAAATGCATAAATGTGTTTTAAGTATTAGGACTCTACTATATTTACTATCTTCTATTCAAGCTTCAAAGCAATGCGTAATAAGGAATTTTATATTTGGTAGTTTTTCTACTCTGGTAGGCAGAAAGGCATCCAATTCCAAATACTGAAACCTGTGAATATGTTACCTTACAGTGCAAATGAGAATTATGGTATCAGATGAATTAAGGTTGTCAATCAGTGGACCTTAATATAGGTAGATTGTCCTGGATTATCTGGGTGAGTCCCATGTACACGCAAGGGTCCTTAAATGCAGGAAAAGAGGAGCAGGTAAGTGAATGCCAAAGTGACATAACGTGAGAAAGATCCAATCAGTCATTGTTTGAAGAGAAAAGGTGGTCACTGGTATATGGGAACCCACCAGATACTGGAAAAGGCAAGAAAGTGAATTCTTCACTAGAGCCTCCGGAAAGGAACATAGTCCTGCTGACACCTTGATTTTGGCCCAGTGAGAGTTGTTCTGACCTTTAGAACTTTAAGTTAATAAATTTGTTTTGTTTTAAGCCACTAACTATATTTGTGGTAATTTATGACAACAGAAATAGAAAACTAATACCTCCACCATTTCTGTGTTTGCATTCTCCAGCCTAAGTTCCTAGATGTTCTTCCTGGTTTTCTATCTTGTTAATTATTTCATGGTTCTAATAGAAATTGCTCCATTTCTCAGTTAATATTATGAGAGTCAAGACCTTCTGAGTATATTGTTACATTCAGTTCTCAGACAGAACCTAAAAATCTCTGCACCTCCATTTTAAAGAAAGGAATGAACACATGTTAGTTCTTGGTGCTTTCTCCAAAGTAGGAAATCTTAATCATTTCTTTCATACCAGTGCTTTTCTTTTGGATGGTATTCAAAAGAACTAAATGTACAATACATTCAAAGTTCAGTCCTCAGCCTTGGGGGCTGTTATTCTCTCATCAAATAGCCAATCCATCTATTGACAGATTTATTAAGGCTATTTTAAAAATTAAGCTTCCTAGATTTCCTGTCTCCAAATAGAATTTGAATCTGATCCTGCAGGCACTCACCTGACCTCCCCTTGAACTGCTATCTAGAGCTTCTTATTCTTTCTGCATTTGACTCTCTTAGCAATGCATACTAATGACTGCAGCTTTACATCTGACATACAGGTTTAATCAGTTCCTTGCTTAGTTTGGCATTCGGTAATCATGATCCATTGCAGTGCTTGTGTATGCTTTCCCAGTTTAATGTTAAGATAAGTCATCTTTTACACAGCTTCTCCTCAGAAACAATTTGTAGGACTAACTCCCAAATTCCCACCCTTTTACTCCACCACTATTTTCCAGTATTAAGAATGGCTTAGTGAAGAATTATCCAGAGTCTTCAATTCTGATTCTGAATATTTAGGGAAACATTCCCTTTCAAGAACAAAACTCTTGGGCAATACAGTGGGGATCTAATTAATATCTATTTTAGAAACACTAGGATGTTGAAGGAAATCAATTGAGGCACATTTTTATGAGAAGTCCAATAAGAAATAGTATCGTAGAACCTGGTGTCAGATTTTCCTCAACAGTCTATGGATACCCCTTCTCTAAAAGTGCATGTAACTAAATGCACCACTGTTAATTAGGACACCGTAATTCCTCCTGAGCTACTGAGTTCATACAGAGAAGAAAGGGAACTGTAGTACTTTTTCCTCCCCAAGTTTATGCTAAAGTAATGAAAAGGTGGCAAGCACTGCTAGTAGACTATGCAATAATCATTCTCCATTCCTCCTTTCTTGGTGACAGAGCTTGCCTACAATAACAGATTAAAATTTTCAGCTACTTTCTTTCCTGCTGTCTTTTTGCAGCAAAGTTATAAGCGTGACGTTGATCCTAATCAATGGGATTTTAGGAAAAAGTGTGCCAGAGACTTCACAGAAATGTATTTTTTTTATGTAAGAAAAGAGATTCAGGAGATTTATTCCTTGCCATTCCTTACATAAATGTTGACATGCTAGGATGTGATGTCTGGATCTGTGGCAGGCATCTTGACCACGAGGGAAAGTTTTGAAACTTCTGGTCCTTGATTTTCTCCTTGCTCAATCCACACTTTTTACCAATTTGAGGATTTTTCCCAGAGTTTTTGTTTTGTCGTTTATATTTGTATGGATTTATTACATATACAAAAATACTTTTTAATATACACAGATTAAATAATACCTGCCATTCTGTGGTTCTCTGCCTGGCTTTTCCCATTAGCAATATATCCCAGAGATCTGTCCATTAACACACAAACACAAACACACATTTTTTACAATTGTTAAATGCTACATAGTATTTCAAAATAACTTTGTACAAATGTTTATATATAGCAAAATAACTTAGGTGATAATTTCTCTTCTTTGAAGATTGTTCTTACATGCTCGTTATGTTTCATATATATATATATATATATGCATGCACATATACATACACCAGGTGTCTCTCCAAATTGATATGTGTGTATATACACACATAAACACAAACTGATATACACACACACATACATACACATAGACAAATAAACATATGCATGAGTGTATACTACTCTAGTCTGTTCCAATTCCTATTTATGTATTTTTCTGTTCCAGTGTCAGTGCCAGTGCCATGTACTGTGGCTTTATGGAATGTTTCTGGTAGGGCAAATTTCATCCCATTGTTTTTTTCTGTCAACAGATTGGTGTTTTTCTGCATTTCTTCAGATAAATTAGAGAATCTGCTTGTCATATTTCATTTAAAAAATTCTATTGTGATTTAAATTTGGGTCAGATCAAATTTATGTATTAATTTGTAATTTGTAAATATTCTGAGCCCATAAACATGCTTAGAAGTGATGAAGAATTTCGAGGCACCAATTGTAAATTTATAATAGCCTGCTGATGAATCACGTACAGTTAAATTTTACATCTATATTAGTGTTGTTCGAAGAAGTAATGTCAAGAATTGATAATCTTTATATAAATTTTTCTCAGTTGGTGCAAATAATTTGTTTTACAATCTTAAGATACTAAAAATTCTATGATAAAACTGTAGAACAGTGGAAAGAGTATAGGACATAGAGTTAGATTATTGGCTTCAAATTTTGACTTTGTCCTTAATCCCCTTTAAGATCTCAGACAACATTCTTAAAGTCTCTGTTTCTTTTTTTTTTCAAATGTGAAGTGAAAAAGAATATTTCTAATTTTATAGGGTTGCTATGGAATTTAATGAGTTAATCTACTTAAGCACCTTGGCAATTAAGTATTCAATAAATAAATAAATAATGTTGAAAACAACGAGAAAATTGTAAGGGACAAAAATAAACATTTGCCTTAGTGGTCTTTATTTAACTTATCTTTCTTATTATCTAAATATAGTCAACTTATTTACTTTTTTTGCTTTATATTATCATTATATTTAATTATTTTTAATTATTATGGGTACATAATTGTACATATTTATTGGGTACAGTTGATGTTTCGATACAGACATACAATGTGTATTAATCAAATCAGGTAATTGGGGTATCCATCATCTCAGGCATTTATCATTCGTGTTAAAATATTCCAATCCCACCATTTTAGCTATTTAAAAGTATACCCTAACTTATTGTTGATTATAGTCACTTTTTTGTGCTGTGAAATATTGTTCATTCTAACTATCTGGCTATGATTTTGCACCCATCTCATCAAAATGAAAACTATGAGTAGAAGTCAGATATTACACATTATATAATTTTAGGCAACATTCTTACATCTGTGGTTGATAGCCTTTGGGCTTTGGGTATGTACAATTTTGTGTCTGAGAGAGTTAATATAGATTTAATGTATCTGTCCAATCATAAGATAGAAGTAGCATAATGGCGAAGATTGTCTAGTTTACTTTCCAAAGAATCCTCTTCCTCTGAGGATGTTAAAAGATTAAGGAGGTGAAAAAATACTTCACAAAAACATTACAAGGAGATTTAAAGAATAATATTTTATGTGATAGTAGTAAAAACCCAGATTTTTGTCTATTAGCAAAAGTAGGGCATATTATAATAGATACTATCACAAAAATGAGTATACTAAATATTGGGTTTTGTCAGCAGTGCTTAAATTAGTCACTTGCCTCCCTGCTACTCAAATGTTCACCATTGGTCACCTGCAACCTAAAAGGTACATGACTGACTCTGGCACACCAGCAACAGCAAGGCTACACATTGTATTACCAAATGTTTATCTGATAGCTTTCTAGGATCTGCCTTTTCAAATTGCTAACATTCACATGATTGTTTTCTATTTTCTTTCCCTACCTCCTGTTTGGTTAAAATGCTTCATTGTTTTAGAAATTGTTATCCCTAGTGCTAAAAAATCTTGCATGTCTTAAATGCCTAAACCTTATTAATAATGTTTCTTTTTAGAGCTGTATGTAAATGTCATGTTAAATTTTATTTTTTGTAATCTCTTTAATCAGAAACAAGGGAATTAGCCAGCTGTTTGGAACTCGTGTTAAGATGTAATTAAACATCTGATTTAATTTCTGTGCATATCAAGTAGCAGAGGCTAGAGTTTGTACAAAAGACACACCACACTCAGTACAATAATAAAAGGCCCTACCAGATGATAAGGTAGGGGTTTGCTCTAATATTCTATGTCTGCCATAACTTTCCTCAAAAAAATCTATAAATTGGCAGATAATTTAGCATAACATGTAAATCATGGCTACCAAATTCCTTATCAACTGAAATATATCTTTACATCTGACTACCAATTTTCTATCATGCAGTCTTTTCAAAAGAATGTTGCACATTTTATAAATTTTACAAAATAGACTTACGGATATTTTGTTATGGCATACTCCTCAATACTTCGAATGCTTCAGAGTAGATAAATAGGAACATGCAAAGAAACACTATTTCAAAATAATTTTAAGTCAACATACATATAAGTTGTTTTAAAATATATATACGTAGTGTGTTTTTAAGACTTACAGATGAATAGACTATATCCAGAATAATAATGAAATGATTTCATATGACTTTAAGTCTTTTGCTGTACAACAATCCTCAATATACCTTTCATTTTAATGTATATATTTTGAAGGAGCATATGAAGAAATGAAAGTAAAAGTTTCATTTTAACATTATTATATTTCTAATAGTAAGTCTTTGCTTAATTTTGCTCATCATGCTGAGAACGGTCAGGGCTGTTTATTTAAATCACTTGCAGTTTACAAAAATATTTTTTAAAACTTTCAATCTTTGAGCTTTATATTAGGATTTGAATAATGTATCACACTATTAATCCTTTTCATCTAACATTGCATAGTGGACAATTTTTCATGCTTAAGAAGAAGATAAAATCCTCCATAACACATATGCCCAATCATGCAGTGAAATTTTATATCCTGGACTTCTTCAACATAAAAAAATGTCTATTAATCATTATGTTGATTTTATGATGTGGACTATTGCCCAGAGGATTTCTGCAATGATCCAAAGATTAATTTTATATGTGACACCAAGTTGGACTTGAATCTAGACATTGAAATTTGTAGTAATTCTTTCATTAATATATTTGTTTTTCAAAATTCCTTGGAGGTTACTGTAATTCTCGTATATGAGTCAACATTGTTTGATATGTTGCAGAAATGCTATATTTTAGGGCCTTGAAATTTGGCATATTATACCAAGGATTTTCAAAGTCTAACATTACACTAGTAGATAAAGCTATTATAATACAGCAGTTCAAAAAGTTTTTATCTTACATTTGGATCATATAAGATCATAGAACCAAGAGTTCAATAGTACTCTGCACATTTTTATTAAATATGATTCAGTTTCTAGTCCAGAATTTAGAGGGTTATATATGTTCACTGACTGTGAGCTTGAAAGGTTGTCCAAAGACTGTCGTGTAGGTTCAGTTGATAAAAATACCCTTTACATGTGAACTCAAACTCTGTTTTAGTTTTATAGGTTATTTTCAAACTATCCTAATGATGAATGTTTTCCAGGGTCTTTGGTCTCTGCTAACCTCTCTGACTGTGTAATTGTATCAAATGCTTTGCTTTTAATATCAGCTCATAACCCAATCTACCACTCCACTCCCCGCCAAGCCTTCCGTGATCTAGTGATAGCAATCTACTTTGTTTGATAAAAACACACACATTCCAGCCTTTCCTTATACTAATCTCTCTGCCTAATATGTTTTTAATATCTCAGTTCATTTCTAGTTCAAGAGACTCCTCTGTCCAATTTCACTTTTATTTTCTTTGAAAAATGTGATCTAAAAGCTGTTTCTTCTTTTTTCTGTTCTCACAGTATTTTAAAGATATTCCATCATCTTTTAAATTTTACCTTTTGTGTATACCTATATACTCTTATTATGGAGAAACTACTTAAGACCAAGAAGATTTTTTTGTCTTTTTAATGTTTTTACATCCTGTGTATAATTCTTAGAGTTTAAAAATGTTTAAGTGGATACTACCGTGTATCTTCAATATAGAGTATTGATGCCATTTTGCAAAATAATGTATATGGAATTTTCTAAAACATTTTTCCTTTAGACTTCATAGATAAAATGAAATCCTATTTGTTATTATTTTCATCTCAATATCCTGAATGAAATAAAATTCTAAATTTGTTAACTTCATATTGATTATAAAAATACATAGGCAACCAGATGCATATTTGTCTCACTTTAAATCAAAGTATCCGTCTAGAAATTGTACTAAGTCTAAAAATTGTAGCAGCAACACCAGCTACAAATTCCAATCACACATGCATTCACCCACATTTCACTACCTGGTTCAGAGGATTATTGAATTATCTTTATAATTTAACTGAAATGACAGGTCAATTCAAGCAACTGATTTGACCTTGTTTCTGCTACTTGATTTTGATTGAAATTACCCACAGCCACCAATGTTTTGGCACTGTAATAACATGCTCCTGCTACGCACTGGTGTCTGGCACAGAAGTAGAAATTCAGAAGGTTTTTGTTTTAAATTTTTTTATAAAAATGGGGGTCTTACTATGTCCCCCAGGGCTGGTCTCAAAAGCCTGGCCTCAAGTGATGCTGCCACCTCAGCCTCCCAAAATACTGGGATTATAGGTGTGAGCCACTACACCTGGCTTCAGAGAGTTTTTTGAGAAGAGAATAAGGATGGAGGTACTAATATATTCTTTTACAATTTCAAGAGAAATACAGTATTCCTTTAAGAAAAGAAAAATATCTACAGTTTTATACATGCATATAAAATATGCTTCCTTTCTTAATATAACTAGGCAAATTTTAAAAATTGAGTTTAATAATCCACCAAAATAATTGGCTAAAATCTGTCACCTTTTGTTGCCCCCTCAACATTTTAGTTGTGCATATATAAATGATATATATATTTACATGTGACTTCTATAAAATATCTATAAGATATATAGGATATCAATTTAAATATTACCTCAAATATATAAATTTTCTAATTAAAAATAATTTAAGTAAAACAATGGTGGTTTTTAGTGGCTGGATTTTTAAATTACATTTTACTCTAATAGAATTACTAGGCACATTAATCAACTAGGTCATCAACTCTGATTTTATAGGGTTTGCTCTTCAGTTAAATTAGATCCTCCACTGGTGAGGAATAATATTTTTTCACAGCCATTGGGGCAAACCTGAAAATATGATGATCTTTCTTCTCTTAAGGACTGTCAGTAGCAATTAACGAGATTTATTATTAAAGTGTCTAAAATCACAGACTCTAATTTTCTGCTTCAGTGTATGAGTCTGTACTATTATTTGCTCAAAAATTTGCATAATTTAGAAGTTTAAAATATTCCCAAACTTCAAGTATTTATTCTCTATTATGGCAAATGTGCTGTCACATTTTTGTAATTTCCTTTTGCAGGTTATAAAATTGTGGCAAAAAAAAAGTCTAACTGTAACTTTCTGAATAAAGCTATTTGTCAAAAATGCATTAGAAAAACACTGACATGTTTTATTTCTTAAGCTAACTTTAGCTGATTAGCATTATCGGAAGTTCTTCCAAGGTTCACCCACATCTTCGATACATAATAAATGTTCAGAGGTTTGTAGTAGATTCATGTTTTAAAAATAAATAACATTACTAATAATAATGCATGATTTTGATTTAAAAATTAAAATATCTGCGAAGAAATTAAATGGAATGTCTCACTTAATCCTCATGAAACTTTCATTATTTGCGTTTAATGGATGAGGTAACTGAGATTTAAAGTGATTGAGTCCCTAATCACTTAGATAGTAAGCTTTAAGGCATGAGTCACATGTGGATCTATCTAATTCCATAACTTGCTTTCTTCCCTACTTCCTTACTTTGTAGTAATCAGGGAGGTGTAGGAGTGGCACTTTATGGTAGTTCTATCTGCCAAATCGTAAGCCTATATTTCCCTTTAATATAGCAATGCAGTTAAATTAAATTAAATATCTTTAAATATAATGGAATTTCACAAGAATGTCACATTTTATGATAAGATATCATAATTCATAATAGATTGTATAAAACAATGATGTAAAAAGGGAATTTAAGATTTTTATAATTACTTGATTTAAAAATGTGCATTTATTTCATACAGTGAACTGAATAATGTGTCTGAGTTTCCTGGGAAAGCATTTGTTCCTCACACACGCAGGAGACAGAGAAGTTATTCATTAGCTGTCACTTTCCCAAGTAATTATAAGCTGTAGAACATGCTTGGAATCACTTTGTGGAATATTTTTCTAGGGGAAAAAAATAGACAAATGTGTGTGTAATAGCTAAGCAATTGTAAAAGGTAAGATTTCTAGATTTGCTTTTTTCAAGGCTTTATGTTTAGTCTTAGGAGCTGACATTTTTCTTGTTCTGCATAACCTATGGCATTAAACCAGACATACTCTTTCTTTCAAGTTGCTTTGTGTTTCCTTGCACAGGGGTATCAAATTACTATTGGGTACCTCCTGCCCTTGATTGCCTGGGAGAATAAAATTGGTAAAGCGATAGTGCATCACTAGAGAGCCCAA
>RJWJ010009797.1:0-48968 GCA_004363605.1 Indri indri | reverse complement strand
AGCCCACAGAAAAATGATCCACCCTTCCTTCCTCCCTCCATCCCACAGACTATGCTCAAATGCAGTAGTTCATAGGCTCTTAGGATCCTGCGAGGTCCTACCATAGACTCTTTGGTCCCAGGTGGTGGCCTGCACAGTAATGTACTTGGTGCTGGCTCTCCCTACCTCCCCACCTCTTTCCCCTTTTCCTCACTTCCACTTTCCTGGGCTTGCATTTCCCTAAAGTAGCAACATAAATGTGTTTGCCTCAAGCTCTGCGCTCTGGAAAACTCAGGCCAAGACAGCTGGAATCAGGGATAACCCTTGAGAGCAGATGCCTCGGGATAAGATTTTGGAGTTGTGTTTCTCTCCAGTCTGATGCCAATAGGGACCCTGTTACTGGTGATACCTGAAGGTGGTGATAACTCCTGCTTGCAGTAGCATCAAAATCACTGAGGCTTTCATCTGGGGTTAATTGGGATAAGGTGCAGAGGGAAACTGAGGGACTGGCCATACACTGTGGCTACTGGACATCTCATGCCTCAGAGGATATGGAGATACTTATAATGATTATGGAGGAGAGTGGACTCTGTTAACAGCATTGGGAAACTTGAATAAGATCATGTTGAGCCAATCGCCCTGTGATAGTCCGAGGGGCACCATGCTTGTTATTCAGCTGTTGTTTCTCTACTCCACTCCACTTTTCTATACTTTGCTTTGTGATGCTCTCAAGCCATATTTCTGTTTTGGCAGCAGGCTCCCTGTTAGGTTTTCCCAAAACAGAACACTAGAGGGAGACTGAAAGCTTGGAGTGGGAGAAACAACTAGCTCCTTCCTGTTCTGTGTTCTGTGCCTGCCAACATCACCCCTTCAGAGATACCAGCTTCCAGTACCCCTTCTCAGAGGCCTGAGTTCCTGCTACTTGGAAGTTCTCCAGGCTTCTAGGTTTTAATATATCCAACCTCTTCCCTTTGTTCCCCAGCCCTTGGAATGGCAGTTTCTTTCCATGCTATTATTTCTGTGTTATCTCAATGTATTCCTTTTGTCTTTTTTCAGTCTCTTGATATCTGATTCCTTACAATACATTATTTCTGTTATACAACTGGATTGAGTCTAATATATTGAAATGGGCATTCTTTCCAGAGTTTATAGATGTAATGTGTTATCTTGCCCATCTGGAAGTGTTTCTAATAGTTAACAACTTGGTTGGTTGACAGAACTTGTGTTCAGTGGTGGCCCACATTCACTGAGATGTAGATGTAGAACTTTCCCAACATAGTGCAGAGGAAGGAATTTAAAGGGTTTAGAATGGGGATGTTGGAATGGATTTATCATAAGTGATCTGTACCCTAACCCCCTTGGCCCACCCTCGCTATGTCATCCTAGATAGCTCAGAGGACACTTCCCTCGCTAGAGCATTAAGCAATACATTAGTGAAGGGGCACTAGTGTACTGGAAGAGTTCTATGGTTGCAGCCCTTTGTAGGCCAGGCAGGATGGTGTGAGATGCTGCCATTGCAATGGGTCCTGTCATTTCAATGGGGATGCTGGGATCCTGGCAGACCAGAGCTAAATGGCAGCACTTACCTTCCAAAGACAATTAGGACACATTTCCAGTAATGAGTATGAGGGATGAAGGGATAGTCAGAATGCTTGACTACCAGCTACAGAAATAAAATGGGTAGACATTATACTAAAATGTTACTTAATCCTATAACAAGATAAAAAAAATCCAGGCCTTGTGACTAGAAAGTTGACTTGAGTCATCACAGTGAAGAGTCCAAGCCTCTTGTCTAGCTTGCAAGCCTAAGCCAGTTCACAGACTCAAATCCCTTTGATCGAAGAGGAGGGTGGCTTCCTCGAGAAAGTATCCTGCAAACTCAGCCACAAGAATATACTGCAAATCTTCTTCCAAGCTTTCCTCAAAGAGTCCTTGCTGTCATTTACTACCATGACTATGCTAAATGGAAAGGAAATACTTAGACCTTGGCCGATTCAGCTTATAAGAAAATTCTCAGCCATATGGCAGACTGTGCTGAAAACCAGGCCCTGGATCTGATTTTAAGGGTGGCATTGATGCAAAGGAGAATGACTGTGCAAATTTGACAGATTTCCTATGTGAAAGATAGGACCTTGATTAAAAAAAAAAGAAAAAGAAAAAGTAGGCCCTGAGATCTGGAACTGGGGCATTTAGATAGGTGAACCTGCAAGTCTGTAATGCCTAAATTCTTCCAAACCCTCTGGCCAGCAAAAGCAGACCCTTCCACTTGCTGGGGAGAGAGGCCTTCCTGTACATGGGGACCATGCAATGATCTCACTGTAGCAAGTATCTCATAAAATAGTGCCTATTAGTAGCACTCCCATCCCACTTCATTACTTCAGGCTGAAAATCAGAGTCCTATTTTAGCACAAGTTGAATGAAGAAGTACCCTGCTCAAGGAAGAAAGAGCTTACATATCAAAGGAATTGAATAATGTGGATAATATGCACAGGCATGAACCAGAGGAACATGCAGGGGAACAGATCTGGAGAGCACTGGACTTGGAAAGAGTTTGAAATATAAGGCTAGGCAGGGGGGAATTTATTGACATAGAGACAGTAATCTATGACTCAGGATTCAATGTTTTGGCAAAACCACCTGGAACCAGTCTTCAAAGTCTGACAGGATGGCTCTTTGATATTTGGATAGAGCAATAGCTTATAGTAAGTAAGTAAAGAAGTAAAGATGTGAAAATTTTTGACATAAAATTGGGACAGTGTTCAGAAGGCCCAAGGATAAGTGAATATTAGAATGGATTTACTGTGTAATAACTGAGGATTCCACCAAACAGGTCCCAAAGGGTACTCCCTTTCTAAAGGCAACAAGAATATACCTATGAAGGTGTCATCAATATCTTCGAAAAGTTTCATGCTTGCTGTCTTGTATAGGGTGGCGCTGACGGTATGAGATGCTGCTGCCATGGAGTTGTGATCATCGGAAATCATGAGATTGAAAGGATTAAGAAATGGCAGAAGCCAGGTGGCAGCACTGAATCATCAGAGGCAAGCAGGATCTACTTGTGCCATCATGAGTAAAGTCAGCATATGTCATAGTTTGCCCAGCACTGTTTTTGCCTATTATCCCATCATATTATTAATAGTGCCAGCTTTCATTCTCAGAAGTGCCCTGGTTTTGACAATAAATCTTTGGTCATCCTAGTATGGGCAGAAAGAGAGGAGCGACAATGAAGGTGCCTGTATCCATATGGATCTAGGGTGATGATTATTAGACCGTGGTGTTTCTGGGGTCAAAATAGAAGGACAATGGACTAAGATGTTACCTGACTTGTATAACAATGACAATAACAATAATGTTTAAAAATAAGAGCTGGCGAGTAGTGGGCTGTTGTTAGACATTATAATATTAATAATGATAGGAAATTCTCATTCATTTTCCAGATCTAAGCCAGTTCACAGACCCAAAGCAGAGGCCGTGTACTCTTGAGGAAATACCCTGTAATGTCATCACAAGTATGTATTTCTTCAATCCTTCTCCAAAGGGACCTGTGATTTTTTTTTTTTCCAGGATAATTGTTAACAGGAAAAAGGAAAATATTCACACTTCTCAAGGGCCACAGATACAGTAAAATTTATGCAGGCTAGTTAGTTGACAAAATGGAGTCCTGGCCCAAGTCCATCTTACAGTGGACCCAGTGGGTCCACAGATTCATCTTTTGGTTACTTTCCAGGTCCTGAATATGTAATTGTAATAAACATTCTTGGCACAAACAAAACTCTGAAATTTGCATATAGACTTGTAAAGTAATGACCAAAATGTGAGGCAGCACCCATGAAAGTCCCTGAAACTGCCACCCACTCTTGGCCAAGACAGAAAAATTAGAAACACCACCATCCAAGAAGAATTACGGAGCTTAGTGCCACTATAAAAGACTTAAAGGATGCAGGGATGGTGGTCCCCATCATACCAAGGTTTAATTCTTGCTCCTACAAAAAGCATATAAATAATGAGGAATAATATTGAAAAACAATAAATATAAACAGGTGGTAGCCTAGCTGCAGCTGCCATGCCAAATATCATAGCTTTGTTGGAGCAGATCAACACAGCCAGTGGTATTCCATATTTAACCGTTGATTGGGTAAATGCGTTTTGCTTAATCTCAGTGGAAAGGATCAAAAGCAGTTTGATTTTTTATAATAAGGACAAACTTACTGTCTTGACCCAGAGCTATGTTAACTTTCTTGCTCTCTGTCCTAATGTGTCTATATACTATTAGTCATCTTTATAGTTCATGGAACATCACTAGCCCACTATACTGATAATATCACACTAATTGGATCTTGTGAGCGAGAAGTGGTAAGTGCCCCAGACGATGCCCTAATACTGAAAAGTGGGAAGTAATCCTCATGGAAAATCAGGGGCCTGGCACATTGTTTTCTGACCTCAGCGGACTGGGCCATACTGTGATATCCCCCTCTAAGATAGAGAATATAATGTTGCACTTCACACCTCCTGCCACAAGCAAAGAGGATTGCACATGGTGGACCTGTTTGGATTTCAGAGTAAATATGTACCGCAATACAGAATACTGCTTTGACTCATTTAGTGGGTGACTCAGGAGGCTTCCATTTCCTAAGAAACCCAGAGTGAGAGAGGGCTCTTCAAAAGGTCCAAGCTAATAGGCAAGCTTATTGGCCACTCAAACCCTATGATCCAGTCATTTACAGTTTTTCCTATATAAGTATTTACTGTATGTATTTAATATTTTTGATGTTATTTTAAATGATGTTTTTATTTCAATTTCTAGTTGTATGCTGCAGGTATATAGAAATACAATTTATTTTGGATATTCTACTCTGCAACCTTGCTAAACTCACTTGTTTAGTTGATCAGATGCCAGATATTGGAACTTTACCTGGTTAGGTGTGTATGTTTACATCCCTGTAAATATTCTTGAGATTTGTTCCGGGATCCAATTAATTTACTTGGAAACAATTTGATCCTTTTACAATTTCTTTCACAGATGCAGAGGAGTGCTTAATTGTATTATTCTCAACCACTGAGGCAAAATCTTCACGAGGTTATTGCTCATTGCCCTGTGAATTATGGTTTTTTCCCAGTCTGCCTGGTGGAAACAGCCACTACTGCCAGCCCTTTCTGAGTGCCAGGCACTGTTCTCCAATGCTTTTATTTGTTTTTTACCCTAACCTTGGTTAATTTATTCACACTGATACACCGATGAGTACTCTGCTGAATACTTGAAGGGAATCCTGCCAGTGTCCTGAGTTCTCTCTTTGTGCAAATTTCTCGTCTCGTCCCTGGTCTGCAAACTCTACCGGTCTTGGTCTACTCAGACTCTCAGCTTCATCTCTTCTGCTCAGGGTGTCCACTAGCATTTGCCTGGTGTTATGGCCTAGAAAATCCCACAGGGCTGGAAGTTGGGGCAATCCTAGGACTACCTTATTTGTGTTCTGTCTCACACAGGTCACTGTCCTTCACTGCTTAATGTCTTGGAAAACCATTGTTTCATATATTTTTGTCTGTATTGTTTTTTCAGTTGTTGTGGGTGGGAGGGTAAATCTGGTCCCTGTTTATGTTGGACAGAAAAAGAAGCCTCAGAAATAAATTATAAGGATAGCTTTATTATATTTTATCTAAAATTTATTGGTATTTTGTAGATTAAGGATTTTTGTATTCTCTAAAGTAATGGCATCTGCTAGCTGCCTTTCTCAACATCCAAATTCCCCTTTTCTTCAGTAACAGAACACCGATTAAAGACACACTTGGATAGAAGACACAGTTCTCATTCCTCCTTGTATGTAGGTACGCACACTTGATTAAGTGTTGCTCAGCAAGTCGTAAACAGTAATGTGCTGGACTCTGGGTTCTCCTTAGTTTCTTTCTTTCCTTCATTCTGCTGACTGGCCTGCAAATTGAATGACTATCTTATCTTGTAGCCATTTTAGTCCATAAAGAGAATTTGTATATGTTTGAATTACTGGTTAAAATACTGTAAATGGCCTGGTTTCTGATGATTCTGATGAGCCACCGTAGTAGCTTGAGTCTGCAATTCTTTTTGCTTAAAAGAGAGTTTTCTTTCTTTTTCAAGCTACTGTCACTTGGAAGTTGTCTGTATATACTCTGAATCATACTGTGTCATATAGCTAGTTTGCCAAATTGCCAGAAACCTGAACTGACACCTAGAGACAAAACTTGTCACCAAGAAAATTTCTAGATGGGGGAGATCTGTGCGTGGCGATTAAGGCCTTGTTATTTGATGTCTTTCTCCTCTTTCCTACCACCTTACTTGCTCAGTGACTTCATACTCTCCATCTCCCCATCATCAAAAATTGCTTTCAAGAAAGGATCTCAAACTCAGTAACTTGGGTTATTTTCATGTTAACAAGGATCAATGCTTTCGTGCAAAGAAATAAAGTTCTAATAGTGGTTTCAGTAATAGGGAGACTTTTTTTTATTAGTATGTTTTGGTTTTATTTTTTAGGGCCCTCTTGAAATTCTATTCATATAGGAGCCTGCACTCAAATAGGGAAGATGGATTCGACTAACTGAGCGGATTTTTAATGTATGTTTTAGGTAGGCAATATGCAGATATATGGCCCATCAACCTGCCTCCATCTTGAATTCAGAACTATGGAGTAATATCTGGGGGAGATGCCAACACTTACCTCTAATTTTCCTTCAATCTCTTCTCTAAAACTGTACTATCTAATTTTGGCATGTCATGACCATTGAGTTTCCCATTTTTAACTCTTTCTAGTCTATTCTGGGAAGCTGATATGTTGCAGTGAATAGACTAAGTTGACCAGACCTCCATGTCCAGTTAATCCATTTACATGTAACCAATCACAAGTAGAGCCACAGGTTTTACCTAATGCTGTGGTCTCCAACTTGTGGGCTGCAGACTGGTACCAGTCCGTGGTCTGTTTTGGACTGGGCCACAGAGATCCGCTGCTTCCCCCGCCCCGCTCCCTGCCCATCTGTGGAAAAATTGTGCACAGCAGTAGGTGAGCAACGAGCACGTGAAGCTTCACCTGTATTTACAGCTGCTCCCCTCGCTGGCACCACTGCCTGAGCTCCGGCCCCACCCCCGTCCCCCACCTCTGTGGAAAAATTGTCTTCCATGAAACAGGTCCCTGGTGCCAAAAAGGTTGAGGACCGCTAACCTAATGTGTCTCTCATTTACGAGCCCCGCAATTCTTTTATTTATCCAACTTCTCAATGTCACCTCTACATTTCATTTTGAATACAGTTCTCTGAGCTCCTGGGATGGGGGAGGGGAGGGAAGATCTATGCAGTGTGAATGTTATTTTTATCCATTTTCTTCTTCTCTAGTATTTGCAGCTTGAGCAGTAATTGCTTACTATATGCTAGAGAAAAAGTACAGGGATGATAAAATAATCCCTTCCCCACTTTGGGGGATTCATACAAGACTATAATTTTGTGGAGTTGGCAGAGATTTCATGAGAATTTCTTAGCCCTGGGGATATGTGTAATTCTTAGACCTAGTAAACAAACTCATTCATAACTCATACGTACACAGTTTAATAGGACTGCCAAGGAGTGCTTGCCTGGTTATGAATTTATGTTTACAAATGACAGATACATCACACAATTCCTTAAAGGAGGAAAATGCGCTGAGAATTTTGTGTTCTCGTTCAGTAAGTGGAGAAAAGCTTCTGAAAGGGGAATATCAAAAAAGTTGTAGTGTACATTGCAAGGTAGTCATTGAAACATTGCTAATCAATGTATGTAATCAATTCATCCATCTATAAAATGTACATTTGTGAAAATTTTTAAGACCTTTGTACGTGCCCTTTTTTCTCCCTAAAATACTCTTCTCCGAGCTCCTCATTGGCTAATTCATTCGCATCTATCAGTTGTCAGCTTGATGCCCATCTAGTTAGAAAGAACTCCCCTGGCCCTACACTCTAAAGCAGCCTCCCCCCGGTTACTCTTTATCTACTTATCTGTTTTATTTCCATTATAAGATTCATCACAGTCTGTAAGGTAGTTAATATCTGTCTTCCTGGCAACAATTGAGCTTTATGAGGTCAGGGAATTTTTTTTTTCTTTTTAATCTTGTTCGTCTCTGTGATCTAAGCAGCAGTCCCCAACCTTTTTGGCACCAGGGACCATTTTTATGGAAGACAATTTTTCCATGGACCGGGGAGGTGGGAGATGGTTTCAGGATAATTCAAGCATATTATATTTATTATTGTGCACTTTATTTCTATTATTATTACATTGTAATATATAATGAAATAATTATACAACTCATCATAGGTTGGGGACTCCTGATAGAGCATAGCAGAGTCCAGAGCCTGGGAGGGTCTCTGTAAAGTGTAGGTGGACAAGTCGTATGAGTGAAGCATAGAGTGAGCTCCTACTATGGGCTCTATTTTTCCCTTTCCATAGATGAGATCACATTTTATATATTTACTGTGGTGTAATATAATTTCACCCTAGCATTATTCTCCTGTAATTTAAAAACCCTTCATGTAAATAATTTTAATTATGATATTATACAGTATTCCATAGTGTGATTATATCATAATTGATATAACTATTCCCTTAATATTAGATGTGTGGGTGTTTTAAATTCTATGGAAAATTCATACCAACTTACTTTACCACATGTGGTATATAAAATTGCAGATTTTACTGTAACCTCACTAATATGATTATTATAATCTTTAAAATGTTTGCTAATTTAATGGGAAAAACTGTGTTAATTTTATGTTGTTTGCATTTTTACTAATGAAATCAATCCTTTTTAAATACATTTATTTGCTTTGTATTTTAATATCCTTTGTCCATTTATTCAAAGGAATCTTTGCGTTTTCTTATCGATTTCTAGAAGTACTTTAGATAATTCTTTACCTCTTATATATGTTTATAAAGTCATATATTACAGAGTGTTTTCAAATTTGTCATTTAACATTTAATTTGATTTATACATTTTTAAAATACATTTTTAATTTTAAGATACTTAAATGTTTTGATCTTCTTTTTTATGATTTCTTCCAGGGATTTCAAGCTTAAAAAGTACTCTGCATTCAGAAGATCTAATAAATATTTATTTATATTTTCTCCCATTTGACAAATTATGTTATACATACACATTTCACTCTGCTATTCCTGGAATTTATTTCGATGTGTGGTGGCATAAGATCAAGCTAAACTTTGATATTCTTCCAAATAGCCAGCTAACTGTCCATGATATTTTTGTTGAATAATCTTTGCCTCCCCTACTAATTTGTGTGGACTGTTTTATGATACGTTTGTACACATACTTGTAACTGCTCTTATAAACCAGTAAATGGGGCTTATTTTTTAAATTAACTGTGCTATGCTATAGTTTACATACAATAAAATGCCCCCATTTGAAAGGTACGGATCAAAGAATTTTAACAAATGTATATACCCATGTAATCAATACCACAATCAAAATATACAACATTTCTATCATCCTAAAAAATTCTCTTGTGCTCCTTCCCAATCTCCAGCCTGCACTCCTGATCCCAGGCAATTACTGATCTGTTTTCTATAACTATAGACTGCAATTACCATTTCTAGAATTTCATGTAAGTGGACAAATACATTATGTGTACTTTTGTGCTTAGCTTCATCTGAGAGTCTTCCTTGGTATTGTGAATGTTTTGTAATTAATTCCTTTTCATTGTTGAGAAGTATTATATTGTATGGATACATAACACATTGTACGAATACATGGTGAATGTTTACCAATCGATGAATATTTGGGTTTTTCCAGTGTAAAACTATTGAGAACAGTTGCTATGAACAATCCTGAACACATTTTTTTGAACATACACATTCATCTTGGGAAAATATCTAAGAGTGGAATTGCTGGGTCATATGGTTAACTGTATGTTTAACTTTAAAAGAAATTGCAAAGTATTTTTCCAATGGTGCTCTATTTTCTTGCCAACACTTGCTATAGTCAGTCTTTTTTTTTTTTATTTGAGACGGGGTCTTGCTCTGTTGCCTGGGCTACGGTGCAGTGGAGTCATTACACCTCACTGCAACCTTAAACTCCTGGGCTCCAGGGATCCGCCTGCCTCAGTCTCCCAATTTGCAGTTCTTTGATGAGTGATGTTGAACAACTTTTCATATGTTTAATAGCTATTTATGTAACTTTGATGAAGTGTCCAAATTTTTTAACCTTATTTCACTAGGTTCTTTGTTTTCTCATTATTGTAATATGGGAGTTTCTTTAAAAAAATGTATGTTCTGTATACAAGCTCTTTATCAGATATTAATACATATATGTGAATATTTTTCCTCAGTTTATTGCTTACCTTTTTGTTTTCTTAATGGTGTCTTTTGAACACCAGAAGTTTTTAATTTTAAAGTCCTATTTATCAGTTTTTAATCATTATTACTTTTCCTGTGTGCAAAATCTTTTTCTGCCCTGATATCACAAAAGTTTTCTCTTGTTTTCCTCTATGATTCATTTAGAGTTTAGTTTTTACTATGATGTGATGAAGTATAGACCACCCATGCTTTATTTTTTTCCATATGGATATCTGATTATTCTAACACCATTGCTTGGGGGAAAAAAAAAACAACTGCCCTTTTCTCACTGAATTACCTGACATATTAGTTATAAATCAATCAACCACATATGTGGGCCTATTTCTGGATTCCCAATTCTTTTCCAAAGATCTCTATTCTTATGCTTATACCACACTGTCTTGATTAATATGGCTTTACAATAAGTCTTGAGAACAGGTAATGTAAGCCCGTCTTTATTTTCTTCAAAATTGTTTTGGCTTCTCCAGATTCTTTACATTTTCATGTAAATTTTGACATCATCTTGTCAACTTTCATGTAAAAGTCTGCTTGGATTTTGATTAAGATTGCATTGATCAATTTGGGGAGAATTGACTTCTTAACAAAATGAGTCTTCTGAACCAAGTACTTACAGGTTGAGTATCCCTTACCTGAAATTCTTACGACCAGAAGTGTTTTGGATTTTGGAATATTTACGTATACATAATGAGGTATCTTGGGGATGCGACCTATGTCTAAACAAGATATTTGTTTTTATTTTATATATACCTTATACACATAGCCTGAAGGTAATTTTATACACTAGTTTTGGTAACATTGTGCATGAAACAGAGTTTGTGTACATTGAACCATAAGTAAGCAAGGGGGTCACTATCTCAGCCACCCACATAGATAATCCATGGTTGTTCAGCATCACCATTGTTCCTGACTCTGAATTTATATGCTACTGATAAGCAATCATTTTCTTATGCTTATTCACACATAAGTACTTAACAGTAAGAAACATGACATACCATTAATACGGTGAAAAATTAGTGGTTCAGGGTAACCAGGCAGCACAGTAGCATCCCCAGAACACCTGCATCAGCTGTTGAACAACAGCAACAGCAAACAACCTCAGGCTTTCAGTCTCCACCTACAAGGCTGTGTTTTGATTAAAAGGTTACTGTACAGTGTATTTTTTTTTAGGTGAGAAGAAACATCAGAAACCCTTGAGGAACCAGAAAGTGGGTGCTCTAGGGATGAGGATGCATTCTGCTGGTTGACTTTTTAAAATGTTTCCTCCAGAGTCACCCGCCTCATTAACAATGGTTTTTGTCTTAGAAGCCTCTCTTTGATTTTATAAACAGACAAGATTTCTTGTTGCTATGAATGCATGCTGCTCTAATGTTTCAATAATCCCATCGTGCATTTTCACCATGTCTATAGGCTCTTTTTCCGCAGTGTTAATGTCATCTTCATTGTCGCTATTATCACAATCACCTCAATTCAGAACCATTTCGGCTATTTCACCATCGGTCGATGAATGAACAACTGGAGCCTCATTACTGATGTTAAAAATTTCTTTGATATTCACTTCTTCCAGCTTACTGATAGACTCCTACTGAAAGTATATCTTTTGCATATGTAAGGAGATCAGACATCATTTTTTTCTCACTTGACATATAGAATCCTTCTAAGTCTCCACCTTACTCATTATCATCACCGAGCATAGTTGCAGGCCAGAGGTTGTGCCAGGTAGGCACGACTGTGTCTTTAGTTGCTAGGTTCCAAGCGTCGGTAACAGCATATACAACATCTTTCATGCTAAACTCCTTTGAAAACCTTCCATACCCATGCTGCTGTGCACTGCTGTTAGCATTGTCATTTAAGAAAACCAAATAAACTGTGTTGTGTGCCTGTGTTTTGACTGCAACCCATTGCATGAGATCAGGTATCGACTTTCCACTTTTGGCATCATGCTGGAGCTCCAAAAAGTTTCAAATTTTGAAGCATTTCTGATTTCAGATTTTGCATCAGGCATGCTCATCTGTAGTATATCTCTCCATTTATTTTGTTCTATATAATTTTTCCTTGCAATGTCTTGTAGTTTTTAGTGTATAAGTTTCTCATACATATTGTTACATTTATTCCCAACTATTTCACATTTTTTGTGTATACTATAACTGGTATTTCCTAATTTTAATTTTTGTTGCTAGTGTAAAAATACAATTGATTTTTACATACTGATTTTGAATCTATGGTTATGCCATACTCACTTATTACTTCCATTAATACTAGCTTTTCTGTCGATTCCACAGGATTTTCAACATTCACAATCATATCACCTGTGAATAAAGATAATTATACTTCTTCCTTTTCAATATACATAATTTGGTTTTCTTTTTTCTTTTGCTTCATGGCATTGGCTAAGACCTCCAGCATAATGTTGAAGAGAAGAGGTGAAAGTGGACCTTCTTGCCTTGTATCTTAGGGTGCTAATGTGGCAATTGCTCATAATAATGAAAGCAAGAAGAACAATGATTACATTTTCAAAATTTCATTGAGCCTTTATGCTGTGCCCAGCAGACATTCTTTTATGCACTTTTGTATGTATCAGCTCATTAATTCTCACAACTCTTTATGTGTCATTATCATTCCCATTTTGCAAATAAAGAAATCTAGCTGCAGAGAGGTTAACTAATCTCCTCAAGGTTACACAGGCAGTAAGCAGGGGTATCATGATTTGGAAATCAAGGATTCTGAACTGACTCTAGAACCAATGTCTCCCACTGCATTTATAGCTGCACGGTAGCAGAGCAGAAGACGGAACAATGGATTTGGCAGAAGAAAACTTGGGTTCGAATTCTGTCTCTGTATTGGTTCATTCATGTCCCTCATCTTTAAAAAGGGTAATAATACTTATATCACAGTGTTATCAGGAGAATGAAGTGAGTTTTACATGAGAAAGTACGTGGCACATCATAGGTGCTAAGGTTTTTCTTTTTTTTTTTTTTTTTACTTTATTTTGTCTATTTTAAGCTTGATGTTCTTTTTATCTGGTAGATTAAAAAATGTACAGTGTTTCTGATTCATGTCCTTGCAATTCTCCCTTACCTCCACTGCCTTATTCTGGGTTTTCTACTTTTTGGCATCTTCCCACCCCCGAGTAATATTACTTAACACCAACTTGAGCAAAACTGCACACAGCAGAAAGGAATACTATGAGAAGAGCACAGTTGTCAGTTTCATTATGTGCATCAGAATTGCAAATACTGTAAGTGTTTTGTGCAGATTTCGTATAAGACACTTTCGAGGCATTTTTATTATTTTGAGTCACCCCAATGCCTTGTAAGAATATTTTTAATAATATTAGATATAGTGAATGAAAGAGAGGCCAAATGTCAAGAGGTTAAAATGGCAGGCTCTGGAGGCAGGATGTCTGTGTTCAAGTTCTTCCTCTGCGCCATGTGCTAACTGTGGAAATTTGGACAAGCTGTTCAATCTGTCTCTAGTTGTCTTTCCTTGTCAATAATTGAAAGCATTACTTGCCCTTAACTCTGGATTTTTATGAGGATTAATTGCTATCTAAGTGCTCAGTAAGGGTTAGCTTTTGCAACTTACGTCCATCTTTCAAAAGTTGTCTTGTTACTTGGTAGCACCATGATATTTCTAACTAGACAAATAATGTTACTCTCATTGCTAATAGAGCATTTCTTTCTTATTTTTTCCCAGCATGCCTCAGTTTTGCTTGAGTTAATTCTATAGTTTTGCCCAGCACTTTGTAACCTTCGAGCTATGAAGCAGCCAGGAAATTTACCTGCATATTAGAAAGTAAGTATATGGCTTAATACTGTTTACAAATGTCTGTACACCGTAAAACAAGGTGACACCATTTGAGTTGACTAAAGATTTAGATCAGCAATGAAAAGAGAGAATTCATGTTGACTTCACAAAGTTGCAATTCAAGACATTTTAGTTGACTCATTCTTTCCTTAAAACAAGCCCACTGACTAGTGTAGCAGGATTAGTATAACGCACAGTCTACATTCCTAGCCAAAAATTATTAACATAATTTTAACCTTCCTTTTAAAATTTTTTTCTTTCTTCTTGCAACTTTTCCTTCCCTAACAACTTCTTTATATTTTTCTTTAATATCTAAACATTTATTGGTCCAAGTACTATTTAATTTTTCTCAGTGGTTTGACTATATCACTACAGAATAAAGAAGCAAACATCTTTCAGTTCTCTGATAGCGCGTCAAATTATTTTTAGAAAACAAATTGAAAATTGGTCAAAGAAAAGAAATAGGAGTGACAGCAGTATTTTCAAAGCTCAAAAACTCTAGGTAATAGGAAAGCAGAAAGCTGATTTGACCGTATTAGCACCCACCTGGATGTCCTTGATAAATAATTCACAACTAATTTGCCTGTTTGAAAGATTAAAAATGGATTTGAAGGGCCATTTTCACTCAATCTGCCTGGTGTTGATCTAAGCAGTAAAGACAATAATGAAAAATCTCTCAGGAGATTACACTCCATAGGAGGAATTTTGGGAGCCGGCATGAGGCCAGTATTTGTCCAGTGCTATAAAAGGGTTTCTAAAACTGAGCGATAGAGTGTTGCAACTGTTCCCAATTTCCCTCTTGATGTGTTTGGTATAAAATTGCTCTCTGTACTTTCAGCCAAAAGATGTGTGCATCTGCCTCTCAAAGATTAGACTGTGTCTGGTGACAAGAAATAGGCATTGGGGAAGCATATTGGATGTTAAAAGGCATGTTTTCTTTTCATGAGTCGTTAAGGGAATGACATTAAATTAGCATTCTCCTGCTTTGTGTTAAGCTACAGAGTAAAATTTTGCTCTTCAACATTAATCTCAGGAGGCAGGATGTCTTGATTAATAGAGGAGGGTGCAAGATCAAGGAAAAAAACTATTCTCCTGGCTCAGTCCCTACCTAGATCCATAACAGTCATAAAACAATATTTGATCCCAAACCATATACTGACTCCAAACAATCATTAACTTCCTACTATAAATATATTCCTCAAGGAAAATTTCAATTTTTCGTGCCATCCCTAACTAGGATTCCTATGTTATCTCAATCAAAGAAGACAAATAATGCAGAAATTAATTAACAAGACATTTCAATCAATAATTCCTCTTATATCAAGTGTGCTTTTAAATTATTCAATTGATATAAACACTTTAATTTGCCCTGACTTCTGAGTTTTCTTCTATTTTCTAATTATATGTCATCTTGGGGTTTTTTTGTATTCTAATTATAGGGAAAAACAGAAATACTTGGAAAACTATCATGCGTGCTTTGTTTATACTTTTAAACATAAGAATTGAGAAATAATTGTTAATTACATATAAACATTAATAAACAAAACTTAGTATTTCAGCAAGATCCTCATTAAGGGTGACGCTAGCATCCTCCCACTGGGGAGAAGGAACAAATAGAATAAATAGCAGGAGATGTCCACATATTAACATAGAGCTATTTTTGGAAAAATCCACTGAAATACTGTTGAAGTACCTATACTTCAGAATTATGCAGGTGAGAAGAACATTTATTTTCTCACAATTTATTTATAACACACGTGTTAATACCTCTGTGGTATAATAGAATATTAAGAACGCACACTCAAGAGAATGTGATCAAAGTTGAAAGGTTTCTCAGGTGATACATTTTCTATTTAATTTCATTAAAAAGTATAGGCATTGTGTTATGAAGTGAGTTTATATATTTTAATTATTACCATTAAAATTAAGTATTATCATTCTTAAAATGCTATTTAAAACTTGAATACCAATGATCTAACAAGTCAATAAATAAGTTTGAGATCACAGTGTGGATAAGTGGGAGAATACATTCTGGAACACATTTTTTGTCTTTTTTGTAAATTGTTTCTTTTACTAGTATTAAATATTTTTTCTTTGATCTTTTTAATGTTGTTCACCAAGCTATTCTAATTGAAAATTTTTTTATCGACATAATATTTGTACATATTTATAGGGTGCATGTGATACTTTGTTACATGCATAGAATGTTCAATGATCAAGTCAGGGTATTTGGGGTGTCCCTTACCTTAAGTATTTATCATTTCTATGTTTTGGGAACATTTTCAAGTCCTCTCTTCTAGCTACTTTGAAATATACTATACATTGTTGTTAACTACAGTCACCCTACTTTGCTATCAAACATTAGAACTTATTCCTTCTATCTAATTATATGTTTGTACCCACTAACCAGCCTCCCTTCATCCACACACACATGCGTGCGCGCACACACACACACACACACACACACACACACACACACTTCTCAGCCTCTGGTAACTGTTACTCTGCTCTCTGCCCCCATGATTTCAACTTTTTTAGCTCTCACATATGATTAAGAACATGTAATATTTGTCTTTCTGTGGCTGGCTTATTTCATTTAATGATGTCCAGTTCTATCCATGTTGCTGCAAATGACAGGATTTCATTATTTTTTATGGCCAAAGAGTATTCCACTCTGTATATATACCACATTTTCTTCATCCATTTATGGACATTTAAGTTGGTTCCATATCTTTGCTATTGTGAATAGAGCCGCAGCAAACACACGGGTACAAGTATCACTTTGATGCACTGATTTTCTTTCCTTTGGATAAATGCACAGTAGTGGGATTGTGAGATTGTGTGGTAGTTCTATTTTTAGCTTTCTGAGAAACATCCATACTATTTCCATAATGTACTAATTTACATTCCCACCAACAGTGTATAAGAGTTCTCTTTTCTCCACATCCTTGCCAGGATCTGTTCTTTTTTGTCTTTTTAATAACAAACTATTCTATTTTTGTGATTTGAATATTGCTATATCAGGCTCTTTGTGTTGATATTTATCAAAATATATATTCTCTTATCCACTTTATACATTTCTGGGTAATTTGGGGACAGTACGTAGATGGATTTATTTTATCAACTTTAAGTGACTCACTTAAAAATAGCTTGAATGCTTTACATTTTTATGATTACTGACATATTTGGTCTTTGCCATATTTTGTGATTCTAATCTATCATACTTTTTCTTTGCTTATTTTTTCTTGTTTTCGTGTCTTCTTTTCAACTGATTGAGATTTTTGTTCCTCCCTCTTCTTTCGATTCATTCAGTAGACATTAGATATTCTATTTCTACTTTTTTACTGTTTACTCTTAAAATTGTAACATTCGTACACATACCTTTTCTTAACAAAGTCCTAGGTTAATCAGCATCTCTCTTTCCTTCTGAAGAAGATAATAACCTTAGCACATTTTAATTTTCTTCAAATTTTCCCCAAATCCCGTGTAATTTTTGCCTAGAATTTTAGACACGTTGTTACTAAACATAAAAATGTTATTTTGTTTTTGTTTACAAGCAACATTCATTCGCATTTTATGTATGGTTTTCTTATTCTTTGCTTAGTTTTGATTCTTGTAGATCGCTATTCTTTCTCATTTTATTGATTTATTTAAGTAGTTGAAAAATAGACTTTTGAAGTTCTTCTAATGATGATCTTTATTTTAGATTTGTATATATGCCTAAAATTATCTTCATAAATTACAGCTTGACTGATTGTAGAATTATAGTACCGTTATTTTTTCTTTAGAAACTTTCAGATATTAGTCTATTTCCTAGGGCATTAATTTTTGCTGGTAAAGATCTGTTGTTAATCTGGTTTTTGTTTCTGTTTTATAGGATTTTCTCTTTATCTTAATATTCTGCAATTTTACTACAATGTGTCTAGATGTGAATTTTGAAGTATATTAACCCCATTTGACACATAGTGTAATTTACCAATCTGAGGACTCCTATCATTCTTTGGTACTGAGGAATTCCAGCCATTACTGTGATACTGCTTTGCACTCATTTTCTCTGTTCCTCATTTTAACGCTCCTATTAGATTATGCAGGCCAATGGTTTTAGCTGCTTGCAGGTGTATGTTTTTGTCAGGTTTTATTTGTTTTGCTATTTTTAGGGTAATAGCTTGTTTTTTATGCCATACATTCCTCTTCCTATTTCTGAATATGGCCATGTGATTTTCAATTTATAAAATATATTTTACCTATGATTTATTTGTGTATTTGAGCAGAAGATGAGAGTTCTAATATTAGCTCAATTCATTATCTTGACCTGGAAGTCACTAGAACTTATTAAAAAGAGAAGAGAAAAAGAAACAGCGTACATACACGAAAATATGATACACTATATGTAAATGTTTATTCAATCCCACTCCCTATTTCTTTCTCTTTTACCTTAAAATGAGAGGACTAAATTTGAGTTAAATCACTCTATTAGTTACCTTTGAGTTACATGAAGGTAATTCCATGGACTTCCATTACCTACTCCTAATTGAAGAAAAAGAGAACTTTCTTCTAATCCTCCCCAAGCAAAATACTTTCCAGGACTCAACCTCCATTTTTTTCTGTGTTCATATTTCTTCTTGGATCTGCTAAAGAAGAAAAAGAGCATTATCCCATACCATTAGCCAATGGAAACATGTGGCTCTGAAGAAGAGAAATACAGGTCAAGAAATGGCCTTCGATGCAGCAGAAAGTGGTAAATGAGAGGGGTACGTGGACCAGGGGAGGAAAATATTTGCCACTTCATAAGCCATGGCCAGGAGAAAGACTTTTGTATTATTTTCTTACTTTTGGATCCTTCCAGGTAGGCTGGTAATAGCAGCAGCTGTTGTCATGACAACCTGCAGATGATGTTAGATTCTCCAAATCACAAGGCACTTATATTGTCAATAACAAGGCATGAAGGAAGTAACTTTTAGTCTTCTACTTACTGTAAAATTTTTAACATTCTTCTGACATTGTCCCATGGGCATTGTGCTCCCAAATGATTTTTATTTGTATCTGCCACAGTTTACTGAGGTAAGCTTAAGCAATTGATTTCCAAGATAGAAATAAAAATATTCAGATAGAAAGAAATTAGATGACTGGCCTGAATCCCAGAAAGGAGACAGCGACAGACCCCAGAATGAGGCTTGTGGCACTTAGACCTTCTTCATCCCCAACCCTGAGATGGCAGTGCCATTCTAGGCTAAATGCATTTTTTAAAAATGACCCCTGAAGTCAGCAAAATCAAATTCCTAAAAGAGAATCTTTTTTTGGCAGAAGAAAAACATATGATTTATTACCTGATCTTTCATTCAGATTATTCAAGCAATAATTGAATTAACTAATGTCCCAGACTGCACTGAGGTACGTATACATTTAAAATCTTAGTAACATATTTCAGGAAGATAATTCTTGTTAGACGAGGGAAGTCTTAGAATGGAATGTAAAACACAAGGTCTTATTCTAGTATGATGTCTACCTAGATGAGAAAGTAAAGATCAGAGATTTTGAATGATTTATTCAAGGTCACACAATTTGTGGGAAGAGACAAGAACAGAAAATCCGTTCTCCTAACTCCAAAGCAGGGCTCCCTCTATTGTCTCACACTGAATATGATCATTTCCTCCCCTACCACAAGCGCTGGAGCTTGATGGATTATTAGGTAGGAGGGAGTGAGTAATTTGCTGTGGTTGTCATCCTCTCCTTGTGATCACATGTGAACCAGAAAGTCTAATTTTTGTCATGCTAAATAGCATAGTAAAAATGAACTTTTAGTTAACAACATTTTACGTGTGCTCGTTTCTTTGTGACAAGCGATTTCACTATCTTAAAATTCAGATTGTTAGGAAAACAGAGAATCAAATATTGGAGTGCATTTGAACACTGTTTCTGATAAGGTGAAGTGAAAATCCATGATCACAGCCAAAATTACTACCTCTATCTGAATAACCTCGAGTAGCAGCAGAACAATCAGCCCCATCTGGGAATTGCTTGCTTGGCAGCAGAAGCCCAGGCTCAGAGTAGTTCAAGTTCGTGGTCTGACTCAGCTCCTGGTGATCTTTTCTTGCAGCTAATACTTTGTTTCCTAAAGACTATCCACAGGTAAAAGACGTACAGTCCACCAAAGCCATTCATCATGTTAGCTGCGACTGTTTTTCCATTGCTCACTTTCAGTAAACATTTTTAAAGAACAGATTTGGCTTTTGCATTCCACTGTGATCACCTGATGAGTCATGGCACATTGAGAAAGGAAAGATGTCAAGAATGTTTAATCAGCAGTGATTTAAACAAGGGACATATTTGAGGGAATTAACAAAATCAGCATGCTCGTTGCTCCGGGGTGATTTTTCTTGCTGGTAGGACTAAATGAAAATCAGAACTCATAGCAGTAGAAGTCTTTCAGGTCCAATTCATGCTGCCAGAGTAAAAGGCTGCCAGGATGGAAGGCTGAATCACTCTCTATTCCAGTTACAGCTGTGTTTTTCATACGGATAATGAATTTCTTGATTCCAGTGTTTAAAAAATCCACTCATCTTCTGGAGCTTTATCCTTATTTCCTACCCTCCATCTCTTTTCTTTTCTTTTCCTTTTCTTTCCCCACTGCATTCCTACGAATTGATTGCAAAGCAGTGAAAGGCATTTGGTATCACATCATTTCAGAACATCCTAATTTAGCCTGCTGTAAATGTCCTGGTAAAATATTCTGAAGGAGAACTGAATCAATGAGTGGTGATTCTTCTCAGTGAAGGCACCAAAGACAAGTGGGCCAAAAAACGTGCTTAAAACTATTAAGACAAAATGTATTCAGGTAAAACTATAAAGTGTAGGTTTATAAAAAAAATCAATGGTGAAAGTGCAGGCACAGGAGAACTGATTTAACCACTATTCATGGAAGAAAGGGTGAAGGATTTTATTGACTGAAAGTTTGGTGCAGGCCAAAGGCACAGTACTGCAAACTTGGGCTGCATTATTAGAAGCATGGTGTCTAAAACTAGGGTGAAAAAGATTTGATTCCTCCTTGCAGTAACTATGTGATATCTGGATCATCATGTATAGTTTCAAGAGCCAGATTTTCATGGAATTAATGTTGCTGGCTGGTGTTCTTGGTCACCTCGATGCCACATTTAATTTTCATAATGTGCACCTATGTCTTCAACCCATCTCCCAAGAACTAGTATACTAAATACTCATGGGAAAAATGTCCAATAACATATAGAGAATAATCTAGTGACAGAAGAGTAGGTCTATGAAGACTCAATCTCGAATTACAGATGGACAATTGCCTTGCAATTAAATGCCTTCTTCAAGTGACATTGAGTAAGATTCTGATGGAAATGAAGTTAATCTTTAGTTCTGCTTAGGCCTTTAGATACGACTTCAGATCTTCGGGACACAAAATAAGCAATATTCATTTGTTTATTATGATGCAAACCAAATATCAAAAGGAATATCAAAGAGATATATCACAGGTGCAGAACCTATTGACATTTCTTTCAGTGTGTGTGGGGAATCCTGACTGTGTATGTATTGTGTTAAATAATTTGTTATGTTCAAATGTTTGTCAAAACAACTACACTTGTAGTAAAGATGCTAGGCAAGCTCAGTGACTTATTTCTAGACCTGCATGTTTCGGCTTAGGAGAGAAAGGATAAGGTGTTCCTTGGCAGTTGGTGACAGTTCTTTGCTTCATGTGCACCTATTGCTTGCTTCGTATAATCCAGGAAGAAATTTGAGGACAAGTTGAAGTGACTTGCCAGCATCAGGAAAGTAACTTAGTATTATAGCACTGTCTTTTGAGTAGATTTAGAGGGTGAAAGGCTTGGTCACTACCAGTAGTAGTAAAGAAAATCCCCAATCCCCGAGTTCAACATGTTGAGGATTTTCTTCCTAAAAGTAAGGCAATTGTGCTAAGACCATTTAGTGGAAAGATTAAACAGCTAGACCCTGGCACCTAATTTGCCTTAGTTGAAGCCTGCCTCTGTTACTAATTAACTGTATGGACAAAGGACCCTTGGTGTTTCAGTTCCCTTGTCTGTAAAATGGTGACGATAATTCTACCTACTTCCTAGGGTTGTTAGGGGGACTAAAGAGTTAATGTAAGCTGGGCCTGGTGTCATGCACCTGTAGTCCCAGGTACTCAGCAGGCCAAGGCAGAAGGATTGCTTGAGCCCAGAAGTTCAAAGCTGCAGTGCACTATCATTGCACCTGGGAATATTCACTGCACTCCAGCCTGGGCAACATAGCAAGAACCAGGCTCTTAATAAACAAAACAAAACAAACAAACAAACAAAATATGTAAGGTGGCCTGGTACACAGTAAATTCCACTTAAGTGTTTGTCCAATAAAAATAAACAGATGGCATCTGCATCCAGAAGCAGTGATTAAATAAATGAAGTTCACAGCTTTCTATAGAGTTAAATTCTAGCAGAGTTAACATGGCTAGATCAGAAGGAAACTTAATTTATGGGCCCTTTTCTATTAAGACTGACCTTTTCCAAGGTAAACTATTGAACTTTGGAAGGGGAGGAAAAGTTGTTTGCAACTGCGTCATTCCAAAATGATAGCCTCTAACTTAGTTAAGGATGGGGAGAGGGAAATTTCTTTAGGCAGAGAAGAAAGGCGGGTCGCAGAGGCCAAAGAGGCAAGAGAGAATGTGACATTTGGAGAATTTCAAATATTTCAGAATGGGGGTGATGCGAAAGCGAGTGCTAAGCGATGAGGCTGGACAGGAGAAGGGGCAGTCATCAAGCGCCTGTTGGCCTTGCTAAGGAAATGGGTTTTATCCTGAGGGTCGGGGAGCCGTTTATATGTTTTAGACAGGTGGGTGACTTAAATCCTATTTGCAATTTAGAAAGATCACTCCCACTACCATCTGGAGAATGGGGGCAGCACTGAGCAATTAGCATCATTGTAAGGAGAACAGGAGAGAATAGAAAGTTATTCCAGTGACTCAGCAAAACTTTGGTGGATGTTGACCAAATTTGTAGCAGTGGTGACAAAAAGAAGTGGAGAGAATCAGGAGATATTTAGGAGGTAGATCTCAAAGGGATTGGAGACCAGTTTGACTACTGGATGAGGGAGAGATTAAGGATGACTCCCCGCTGTCTGTCTTGGACAGTGATGTAGACAGAGGTGCCTTCAAGTGAGGAGAATACAGGGAGGGAGGGCAATTTTGAAGAGGGGAGACAAAGATGATGGGTTCAGCCTTGGCTATGCTGATTTGAGTTGCCTGTGGGATATGTAAGTGGAGATGTCTGGTAGGCATTTGGAAATATGCACCTGGAGGCCTGAAAAGAGAATGTGCTGGAGCTCTAGATAAGGATATTAGTTGTATATATAGATGTTAGTTGGAGCCCCTGGAGCAGATGAAATTATATAGGGAGCTTACAGAGAACAAAAAGGAAGAGAGAAGGTGGTAGATCCCCAAGGAACCTCAACTTCTAAGAGGGTGTCAGACAAAACCATCCATGAAGGAATTTGAGAAGGTACAGCTTGACACAGGGATACTGGCTAAGTACAGAATCACAAACCAAGGACGGCATTTCAAGAGAAAAGTGTGAGCCAATGACAGACACTTCCAGGAGGTCAAGCAAGGTAAGAGCTAAAAGGGGTACATTGTATTTAGCAACCATTAAAAGACAACCATGGCCTGGCCCTCAAGTTTCTTACAATTTGCATATTCTCTCCTGGTCTCCTTATTATGGTGCTTACTTGCTCATACTAGGCATAACAAATACATGGGAAGTCTTGACAGGAGCACATGAACACGTAAATTATGCAGTAAGCATGTATACACATAAGAGCTAAAATGATCTGAGTCACGGTCGGTATAATTATTACATGAATCGAAAGGCTTAAAAAGAGAATTTATACAAGGTTTTGTAAAAAGGAAATATTTGGCTTGGTAGAAGATACTCCCAAAGGACAAACAGAAAATCAATTCTGTTTCTATAAAGTTTTGTGGGGTTGCTCTGAATTCTCTTCTCATATTTCATGTGTTCAAGGTAAGTTTCAAAACCATGGCTGTTTTATAGTAGCAATATATCATATTTGTGACATTTTGGATTCATTGGCATATAGTATGCAAGAGTTTCCTGCCTATGGTCACTGTCAGTTTCATTTTGTGTACTGTATCCAAGCTTAAGGTTTTTGTGTTTTGTTTTGTTCACTGTGGGAAGAATAGGAAAATAAGAACTACTGGGCTAGGGGTCTTAGCCCACCACACCCTTATAGGGTTGGCTTTATTATTCCCATTCTACAGGTGAAGAAGTTGAGACTTACAGAAGTTAAGTAATTTGCATAATGAAGCCTAACTCTTTCTAACACAGGTTACTATGTTGCCTCTTCCCTTTGTTATTCTTCGTATTTGGAAAATTGTCACAAAAATGCTGGTGAGGTTCCCAACATTTCTTCCTCATAGGTTTCTGATCATATTTCTTCATTCAAATACTATCCTATATGCCTAGATTAAAAATCTTTGCATGTACTACTGCTCTGAAAGGAAATGAACTTCAGTGTTCTTTGCTGATGACACTAAGCAATTAGGGTAATTGTCATTGTTACCACCACCATCACCACTATCATACTGGCAAGTTTACTCAGACACTCATAAAGCATAAAAAAGCTCTTTCTATGTGGCTTAGAAATAAAAAAAGGATGACTATAGAAGAAAAACACAGTCTGTGTGCTGCAATCTCAGTGTTCCAAGAAAGCATGTTTATTCCTCAAATACCACCCCCACCCTCAAATACCACCCCCACTGATGTTTAAAATTATATTAATAGGGAGCAAAGTCTTTCATTACACAGGAGAGATGAGACTTAAAGGACACATACCTTTTGAAAGAGGGAAATTCAAATAAAATGAACTTCAAGATACAAATCACTGTTCTAATTAGATCCAGACGGTAGAGAACAGGTAGAGAACAGAAGTCACTTTATGACTGAAGTGTTCAGAATTAGAGGATGGCACTATAGCGGGGAGAAATGAGAGGATGAGGTGACTGAAATTTGCAGTTTATACCTTTGTTTAAAAGCATCCCTTAGAAGGGCTAATATGCCTGTAATTTCTTCTTCCCACACTTTCTAAAAAGTGAAGATAGTGTTTCTCTTTAAAGCTGAAGCTATAGATGTTGTTTTCTTTAGAAGCTTGCCTCTGGCTTCTACCTCCAGATTTATTATGTAGTTCCTTGCTTGTTGACATGTGCTTCAGTATGCTTATCTTTATCGATGGTTTTAAATTATAAATGCTTTGAGGCCAGGATCTAACTACCTTCTTACCGTAGCAGAATACTATTGTTACATTTCTGCTAAACAAATAATAAATATCACTTGATGTGGTGTGTGAAAATTTGAAATATTTGTCCTTTACCTCTCAAAGATGTTTCAAAGGTTGGAAATGTATTGCTAGCAATTTAAGCTTCTTTTCAATAAGGATGCTATCTAAATAAACCTAAGGAAAAAGCAAACAAACAAAAGAGTGAAAAGGCCAAGGAAGAGCCCAGATGGTTAGGACAAGTGTTGTTTTGACACAAATTCCTTCTAAGTAGGAGACATAGAATTTTTTTTTTTTAATTTTAATCTCTTGAACTAACAAGCTATGGGCTTTGTCTATGTAAAGATTTTTCTGTTTCTGGAATCTTTGATGTTCACACTTTGTGTATTCCTTTCTAAATAGTGAACACTTTTATTTGTCCTTTTGACATTCTCTCTCTAGTGATTAATTCAGAAAGTTTCATTTGAAGTGCCCCTGAATGAAAGTTACCTGAATATTGTGAGGCTGCAGTCCCCAACCCCCAGGCCACAGACTGGTACCGGTCCATGGTTGTTAGGAACAGGGCCGCACAGCAGGAGGTGAGCAGAGCGAAGCTTCATCTGCATTCACAGCCGCTTCCCATCACTTACATGTCTGCATAAGCTCCACCTCCTGTCAGATCAGCAGCGGCATTAGATTCTCATTAGAGCGCAAACCCTACTGTAAGCTGTGTATGTGAGGGATATAGGTTGCATGCTCCTTATGAGAATCTAACGTCTAACGATCTGAGGTGGAGCCGAGGCAGTGATGCTAGCGCTGGGGAGCAGCTGCAAATACAGATTATCATTAGCAGAGAGTTTTGACTGCACAATAAATGGAATGTGCAGAAGATGGGTATTGAAAGTGGTCAATAAAATGAGGTGAGTGGGCAGTTCAAGGTCATTAAGAGGGATGTGAGAGAAAGTCTTCCACAATTCAAGGATTTCAACTCCATCCAATGTCGTTTGGTACATCCTAGAGGAGAGGAGTCTCTAACAATTTTTAAACGATTACTTTTTTGTCATTATGGCCTACTTTAAGTTAGTCAGATATTGAACGAGGGTGAAAAAGTTGTCCTTGTGGATTAAAATTAAATGTAATACTTGATTTTTTCTTCTTCTGTGTTTAGCCGTATATTTAAATCAGACATCATCTTACTGAATATTTCATAAACCCAGATTATAACTTAACCTGTAAAACATCTATATTAAGAAAAGAATCCAATATCATATACTTTAATAAAATCCCAGTTAAACTCATTGAATTTAAGGGCTCCTACAACAGGTATAATCTTTGGCATAGAGGTGGGGAGATGAAATGAGATGGTGAATCTTAGACACAGGCATAGAAATAACAGATCTGACATAAGAAGTATAATTTGCTAAGGCTAACAAGTATTTTCGATGGAGAATTAGGAAAAAAAATTAGAGGTGAGAGAAGATAAAATACAGAAGGTCATTTGGGCCATCTAAAGAATAAAATTCCTTTTGAGGAAAACATTCCAAGACACTGCAAAATAAATTCATGAATTGAACAGCTGTGCTTTATTTCTAAAAGATTCCATGGAGAATGTATTAGTATGCATCTCATCTAAAAGCCTGGAGTTTAATTACACAAAATTATTAAAAAAGAGAAAACTTGTGTTTTTTCTCTTCTTTTTAATGAGAGACAAAAATAAGTGCTTAACTGGATGCCTTCAGGGTTTTCCACAAACTGAGCTGGGGACATCTTTTCTTTTACGGTATTGAACTGTGCTCAAGCACCAGTCTCTACCTTTGAGGACAGATACATGGTGGAAAAATATACTGAAGTATTAGGTTAGCCTACAGCCCCCAGTTCCACTGCACCCCATGGTTAACGCGATATTGCCTCCACGGTGCTAAAACCTCAGTCAAGCCAGAATTGATACCACTGACAGTGGATATAAAAATAAATGAAATTCATTCTCTAGTACCCACCTCCTGCCAATAAAGAAAGAGCATAAAATATCAAGACTATGACATTGACACTCTTCAGCTTAGTCAGAAGCAAAGCCTACGAATGAGACGGCTCACACTTCCAAAAGCTGTCAAGAAGGAAAGTCCAGCAGTAGATCAGGATGGGTAGATCTGTCCAGGGTCCTGACCCCATTCACCGCCCTCTCTGCCCCTTCATCTCCTTCCCTGTGTCTCTGTTTTAAACACTAATCATCTTGACCTTTAACATTTTTTCAGAAATGCAGACAACTCTTACCTACTACTTCAGAATGCTTAAAGACCTTGCTACACAATCTGACCTTAGAAAATCTTCATAGGTGCAGCTGGCTTGTTCCCTCAGCCTATGAATATCCCGGATGCGGAGCCTATAACACTGTTTGGTTTCAGTGCATGCATGGAAGACTCTGGAGAGATTTAAGATCATTCACTTTTTCTATGGACAAAGTAATGTATTTACATTTAAAATTTATTTCTCAAACTGGACTTCTTGGTTACAAAAATATCCATGATTTGATAGCCTATGTCTCAGAGACTACCAGTATATTTAGTTATTAAAAGATAAAGCATGACAATACACTCATGGAAACAAGGTCAATGTAAAAAGACCAATGTAGCCATGACTTAGTCAATGTTTATCACATATATGTTTACACTCCAGAGTACACACTGCAAAAAGGTAAAATTAGTTGGATATTAGCATAACACAGTCTAATTAGCAGGAGGTATTACTACAGTGTTTTCTGTTTTAAACAAAGACCTAAAAATATTCCCTACGACTCTTTGTCAGGTAGGAATATCTAATTTTCTGATGTGATTTAATATCTATCATTTATAAATTTATCTATAATTCTTTCTCTTGAAGCTACAAATGTTCAAAATATCCCCACATTCTTGTAATAAATATGATGGTTTATGATTGGACACTATTTTTTTACTCTGGAAATTTAGATTATTATTGAAAATAATATAAATCCACATGGCTAATTTTCCAAAAGCTGTTTTTAAAATTCTGTAAATGTATTCTTAAATAATGCAACTTCTGACCTGCTTAGTATTCAAAACCAAAAACTGAAATTCTGCCACCCTCTTTGCAGTCTATTGATTTGAGAACTACAGCTGCTGAAATTAAACTTTATTGTTAGCATAGAGCTTTCAGCTGAGGAAGCAATTTCAAATTTGTTTCTTTTCTAGCCCAGCTTAATATTAAGTAAATATGTGCCTATAAGTATCTCTAGCAGATTATTACCTAAAGTGGCACACGCAACTTTGCAGGTGCAGCTCCGAGAAACTAAAATCTGCTTTGGTGATGAATCTTCCTACTCAGTGGGTAAACATAAGTTTTGAAATTGAATGCATAGTTATCCCCAGAGCTCCAAGAATGGTTTCAAAGTTAGACCTTTTTTTATTTAACATACTTTTTAATTTAGTGCTCTAACATATAGGTATGCAGCGATGAAATAGCCACAGTACCTGTTCTTGAGAAGCACCCTGTTTAGAAAGGAGACAGAAACAGACACTATAATATAACATGAAAATAAATAATAGAGATTTGCACAGTGTATGATAGAAAAGGCTTCTCACTTATGCAGGGGGTGATTTTAGGGAATGGGGAAGGAACCCCAGAGGGAATCAAGTAGACATTGATGAGACGGATGTCTTTGCTTTATTTTTTTGAATAGCAAGTTCAATTTCCTGGTTCAAGAAATAGCTCCTATTCTCTAAAAATAATAAAATCATGTTCCCCCTGCTGGCATAAACACTAACTGAAGTAGCGGAAATAATAACCCATCATTTTATAGACATTCTGATAGACAAGGGGGGAAATGATGAATAGAAGAATGCCATGAAGAGCTGTGAATTTTGAATAACAAGATCAGTAAAGATATTACCTGTTTTGATTTCAAATCTATAGGCAGTGAAATTTTGGAAGCTAGGGGAAAGAATCACAATGTCTTTTCATAAGTGTCCTATCTTTTAAAGATTATTGTGCCTTTCAAAGTTATGCCTTGAAATAGGATGAAGAAAACACAGAAATTTGTCTTAGAAATCAATAAGACTTGACTTAGTTTGACATTATGTCAATTTAAGCTTACTCCTGAATTCTACCAGACTTCCCTTCCTGATAAAGAAAGCCATGGCTACTGCTCTAAGCAAAGATGAATCTCTACACAAAAAAATCAGGTCAATTTACCTTGTCTGTTGCATTTTTGTGCCACAAAGAGATGAGGCTGAGAGTTTTGAGTGAAACTATTAGTAAAAACTATTTTTATCAATTGACTATGAAGAACAAGGAAAGCCAGTGGAAGCTATACCCCGTATCTACATAATACACATGTAAGTGACAATTTGTCACTTTACGGTGTAATTGAACAAAGGAAAAAGGCTGGTCTGAATAACTCAGTTCAAATGGATTTGGGGGGCAGTGGTTTGGTTCCAGGGAACCAAATATAACACCCAGGAATGCAGGATAAGAAAGAAAACGCACTATGCTACCCACAAGCCAAAGAGGCAAGGCTGTGAAGGACAATGGAAGAATCCACGGGCTAAGGCTTACACATATTCGTATTTACACACAATTTAACCATCACCACCACCCCCAAAACAACTAATATTTACTGGACATTAACTATATGCCAGGTATTATTCTGAATGTTATACCTGCATTATTTCATTATATCTCTGCAACAATCCCATATGAGAGATATATTTCCATATTTTATAGAATCTAAGACACCATTGATGGTGAGACATGCCATTATTTTATATATCGCTAAGAAAGTAAAAACATAAACTATCATTTTCTTTCTATTTTAAGCCATGTTTAGAATTCAGAGCTAAAATGTGGAATTATGTGCACCTGGGCTTCAATGAAATTCAGTACTATTGCCCTTATTTTACAAAGAGCCAAGCCAAACTCAGAGGGCTTAAGTTAACTTTCCCAAGGTCACATTCAGGCAAGAAAAGAAAGTGGAGGAGACAGGGTATGAATCCAGCTCCAACAAGCTGGAAATCAGGTTCTCTGACCAGCGCCTTTCTATTTTATGAACTAGACCAAGCAATGCTAACCTCCTCATCTTTTGAAGCAGAAATTTTAGTTTTGAACTAGATTGTTCTAAGATTGCTTTCAGCTCCCACATGCTCAGGTCCTTTATCTTCACAAACAGGCAGTGGTTTTTAATTTAATGAGAAAAAGACACGGTAATGCACGGCTTAATTTTATGACCACTGAAATGAGAATGGGCCTTGCAAAAGAAATCAGATTTGGGGGCAGCATAGCATAGTGGAAGCAGCAATGCCTTTAAGTCCAAAAGACCTGATAGCTAGTAGCAATGCACATTCTCCTTTAGCTATGTGACACTGGGTGAGATGCTTAACCTCTTTGAACTGAGGTTTCTTTACTAAAAAATAATATGGGCTGGGTGTGGTGGCTCATGCCTGTGATCCTAGCACTTTGGGAGGCCAAGGCAGGAGGATCACTTGAGGCCAGGAGACCAGCCTGAGCAAGAGTGAGACCCCGTCTCTACAAAAAATACAAAAGTTAGTCAGGCATGGTGGCACGCACCTATAGTTCCAGCTACTTGGGAAGCTGAGGTGGGAGGATTGCCTGAGCCCAAAAGTTCGAGGTTACAGTGAGCTGCGATGAGGCCACTGCACTCCATCAGAAATATGCCAATTTCCAAGGGATGTTGTGAAGATGAGCCATTACCATGAAAGTGAATCCCTTGGCATGGAACAGTTGCTGCATAAAGGATAGTGGCCCACATGCCAACAAAATTAGTCTAAATTAGAAGTGTAGTCCAAGCTTGGGCCCTGGATATTTTGTGGCTATATGTATTCTCTTCTTACAAATGTCATATGAAGTGGTGCTGGAAAGTTGAAAAGAATGGGAGAAATTGTGCAGTGTATTACTAAGGGATAGGCATTCTAGAATGTAACAGTTGCAGATATTTGCTATTCCCCACCCCAGCAAGTATCCTCTCCCCCTTTTTCTGATGAAGTGCCATGGGAATCACTCTCTTTTCCATTCTCAGTCCATGTGCTTTGAATTGAGTTGACTGGACACCTAACTCCGTGAAGGAGTATGAGACTCAGGCTTGGAAAATCAAATATCCCATAAAATCTGATGAGATTCAATCTGGGAAGTTTTGCGGCAACTGTTGAGAAGAAGCATGAGCTCTTTTCTGCTGGACTTGAACCCTGAAACTTGAAGCTGCTAATAGCCATCTTGCTAGTATGAGAGTGTAAGAGATAACACGACCTGGTTGAGAACAAAGTTGAGAGATGGAGAGAGGCAGTGTCCTAATGACATCTCTTTAGCTTTGTCTGAAGCGACATGTGACCCCTGTGAGTCAGTAAGGTCCTTTTTCCGTGAACTAATACTGTAAATTTCTTTCCTATTTACGTCGCGATTTGGGTTAGGATATCTGGTACTTGCAACCTAAAAATATCCTAAGTAACTCCAAATAAGATAATGTCACTCGCTTGCTTGAAGGGATTTGGCTATTGGGAAGATAAACTGCTGCTAATTTCCTCACCTAATTCTCTTCCTAAAACTGGACAGAGTCAAGACTACCATTGTCACTTTGCGAGCTGCCTCACTGGCAATATTCAATGACAGGACATTGGGCAGGATAGAAAAGGGCCACAGCATCTCCCCTAGTCCCCACTGTGTGGACAACTTTTACCTACATTGCTCTTAGGGTCGTCGTTTGTCTTCCTGGACACAATCATTTAATAATCAAAGGCCATATTCTAGAGGTTGCTTTTAGATTTTTTTTCTCTCTAAATCTTGTAGTAGAACTGGTAAAACCCAACTCATAAAATAGATTAGTGTCAGTTCCGTTTTTCTCTCTGTTTTTGTAAATGCACTGATGAAGAGGTCAATGCAAATGAAAAGCAGCCTGCAAGGAAAGGAAGGGAAGCCACGGGGTCTGAGCCAGCTAACTGCAGATCGTGGAAAGAATTCCAGGGTGGGGAAATACAGAGTATACAGAACACAGTTTGCATAGACTTAGAGTTAGTCCTTTTAAATCAGGACTTTCATTAAGTGCTGTTCTAAATCCTCTGTATGCTTTGGATAAAACCCAAATGTATATCCAATCCACATTCCTTAGCCTAGCATTTAAGGCTCTCCATCATCTGAAGCCAAACCAGTTTTCTAGCCTCCCTCCTCCCTCCGTTCCCATACTAACCCACTGTTTAGCTAGATCCATTCACTCCAATCTCTTGAACACATCCAGTGGTTTCCCATCATTGTGGGCTTTGCCATTTCCTCTCTTAAAGAAGCCTTTCATCTCCTTTTAACTTTCCTAAGTCCCACAGGAATCAAATCAATTTCCTCTTGTCTCATGAAGCTTTCCCTAACCTCTTTAGCCGAAAGGAATTTCCCCTGCTCTTAACACAGGGCATTTATTGTCTATCCCTCATTTGACCTGCACTTATATACTGCCTTACACTATTAGCTGTCATTTAGTGCGTATGCATTTCATTTCCTCTGTTAGATTGTTTACTCCTTGAGTTCAAGCATGATTGTACCTTATGTTTCATAATAAACCGGTGGTACTTGGTCAGTGATTCATACAAAGTCGGTGTTCAAATAATAAATTGTTTGTATATTGAGTATTGAGTGCAGGTAAAATGCCGCCCTGTGCATGTTTTTGCTCATAATTTCTCTTAAGAATGGAGTTAGTAACTGGGTGACAGACCTGAAAGAGGAAAAACTGTGAAGGTTTAGGAAGAAATGACGAACAGATAAATGTTAAATGGGAAGATATGAAGGAAGAGACCAGGTCAGTAGAGCTGAAATGAAACACAGATATGGGGTTGAACAGACATGGAGATTGTGTGGAAGCTTCATTCCCAAGACTTCCACAAACTACACCTACATGAGCCTCAACTTCAGCAAGATTGGACCCAAAATCTACATATAGAAAGAAAGTTGCTTAGTCCAAGTTCCCAGTGCTGTTAATCATACTGAAGCATGTCTTTGCAGCTAGGAAGTAATAGTAAAATCCTGAGAGGAGAATAATAGTTCGACATGCAAAACAGAAAGTAGGAGACCAACGCTGGAGAAACAAAGCCTAGAATTTCAGGCACAGGCACTGCACAGAGTAGTGGCAAGAACTGGGCTGAGGGCATAGCTGTGTGACTTGGGGTCATTTACTTGGCACGTTCAAGGTTCAGCTCCCTCAGCTGTAAAACGGCAGGAAGAGACTGCTAGCAGGCCAGCCATGTACGTTCTCCCGTCCGCTTTTTTCATACCATTCATAAAAGACTTAATTGTGGAGTAAATAAATAATGTTTGGGATATCAATTAATACTAAAACACTGTCATTTTAGCTCATGTTTGCCCACTTGTGAAGTTGACAAATATTTAAAAATATTATTACTCCACATATGCTTTATCATAAATTATCGCAATCTTTCCTCTTGCTCTACTTGTCAGCTACCCCTCCCTTCTGATCAGGCTGTGTGTGGACTGACTCTGCACCTTTTCACCTCTTACTTTCCACACAGAGAAGATCTTCCCCTACTCTCTGTCTCCCCAAAGCCCATTCATTCTTTAAAGTTCATCTGATTTCCTCAGTCTGTAGTAACCACTTCCCATCAATTCTACTTACACTGAGCTCTTCTATCAATTATCTACGCCAAACTACTTGGCACTGAATAATTTCCTTCTTATTGTGCCTCTTAATTATCTGATATGTGTAAGTCTTATTCCTTGGGAGAAGTGGCACATTCTTTAAGGAATGTCCAATGGGATCAATGGACATGAGACAAATAAAGATACCATTTTTGTTGCTTTAGACTCAGAATAACTCAGGGTCGTGTCGCCTAATCTCCAATAGGATCTAGCACAGAACTGGGCATGGAGAAGATGCCTAATCAATACATGCTTCATGGAATTGAAAACTCTTTTGCCTTGTTTAGGTCATGATGCCAGAATGAAAAACATTCAACTGATATTTAATCAAGAATTTTCATCTGAAAATTCAAAGTGCCTGCTCAGTGAACCTGATGTGCTGGGACAAACAAGTACAACTGAAAAGAACACATAGCTAGCCAGAGGCAAAATGGAAAAATACCAGGCTGGTCAAGAATCATGTCCAGGTTCTCTGTTTTCTTCACTGACCAAAGAATTTATCCAATCTAATCACAGACACACTTCAGTTGAGTGCCAGTGAGTCTCTTGCTAGCTGGGGGAGGCAAAGCTGAGCTTGCCATCTTAGAAGAAGCCTGTGCATATTTTACATTTTCTCTTACAATGTCTGGCACAGAACACTTGTCATTTTCACCAATCATCTTGTTTGGAGGGGATATTTTTGTGTTAAGTCAGAGATTAGGTATAACGTTTAATTTAATTTTCAGTTTCCCACTTCTTAAAGTCTTGAAACAGAAATTGCTTTTATTAAAGTATAAGTTGAAAGTCACAACAAAATAGGATGGCAGAGTTTGGAATTCCAGTGTGCAAAAAAAATAAATAAATAAAAGAAAAAGAGAGGGTCAAAAGATAAGAAATTCATTACCACATGTGAGAGTTAAAACAAGTGCCAGTAAACTAAGATGTAACTGGTAATAATTTGATAAATATTTTAATGAGGTAAGCAATTGCCTGTTAATAAAGGTGAAGCATCCAAAGAATCACCTTTGTATTTTATTATATAATGTATGTGTGCTTATTATAGAAAAATTAGAATATACAGATGATAAAAAAGAAAAAAAGGAAAGAAATATTTTAAAACCATCCAAGAGCCCACTACCCTAGAAGAGAAAAGCAACTATTGACACCTGGCGGTATAACCATTAAGAATATGGATATCATTAAGGATAATGAGTTAGATCCTTCCTGTTATTCCACAGCTGAGGCAAAGGCAAGGTGAGGACTAATGGCACTAACTATTTCACACTCTAACCCCAGTCTCTGGGGCCAGCCTTCTTCCTGCTGGCTTGCCGGGAAGTACTAATGCAGTATCAAGCAGCAATGCTGCTCCCCCTCCACCCACAGTTTACATAAGATGCAGGGGAAAGGCAGGAGGATGTTGTCCATTGCCGGGAATACACGGTTTTGGTCCTTCTTCCTCTCCGCACAGAGGAGAAGAGGAGGTTGCTTTCTCCTCCCTGGAGCCCAATGAGGGGACTTCCAAAAATCATCCCTAAATATTAAAGGAGCCTGTAAGGTGGAACACCAGCATCTTATTCTCCAGCTGGATGCTGGCTTGGAGCAGAGCCTTGTACATGCGTCCAATAGGAGAAGAACATGGCGACAGTGTTCTTGGGAGGGGTTTGGGGGTCTGAGAATCTAGGAAATGGTAGGGTGATTTTTCAGCACTTCTTTATGTCTATGGGGGAAAGAATGCTCTTTCCGTATGTCTGTTAAGGTTTGGGGATGCACTTGGTCTGCAGAGTTCTGAAAGTAGGAGACCCTCTTTGGAAGGTCATGTCAGCAATGGTTGGGTGTAAGGTACTTTGGAAGAAGAGTGGTCCAACTTCTACCTCCATTCCTGTTTTCTAGATGCCTTGTAGGGCACAAAAGACCCTTTCAATTCTCCTAACTCTGCATAAATGAGCATGGGCATTAAAAGACAGGAACCCTGAAGCTTCCTAGATGTGTATTTTGAGGATCAAATAATGAGGTATTCAACTTTAAGAAGGCATTGTCAGGTGGAGCCAGTAGAAGACACTCCTGGAGGCGCTTGAACAACGTCGAATGTTCAGCTGAGGGTGATCACTACTCCCAGGTAAGCCACACTCAGAGCCTGTGAGGAGATGTCCACATCGGTAGAGGACCCCAATGTCAGATAAAGCCAGAGCAAAAACAGGGTCTTGTTAATATTTAGGCAAGGAAGCCTCTGGCCACTATTTCTTCTGGATTGCCAACACTGGATGAATTAACGTCTGGGAAAGAAAGGAGAAGGAGGTGTCTTAGAATATGACCATACTACCATACTCTCCACACTCTGCTCCAAGCAACTAGGGAGAAGGAGAGAGGCCAAGCTTTAAATCAGGTGTCAAGGACTACATCTGAAATACAAAACTAAAATTTTTCTAGAAACTGAAAATGACTGGAAAGTTGTGGAACCTAGCCAAGACTGCACTGAAGGAACAACCACATACACATTTATACCCCAATGAGTTGCAAATTCTCAACAAGCCTGGTGTGTGTGTGTGTGTGTGTGTGTGTGTGTGTGTTCATTCTGATACTTTGGAGGATGAGAATATTCATACCAACTCTCTTGTTGAGAAAAACTAGAAATGTTGGATAAAAACCTTGTAAGGGGGAAAGGGCATGCCTCAAATCATGGTTTGGGTGTGGCAAAGTCATAACACGTAACCAAAATGTTTGTACCCCCATGATATCCTGAAATAAAAACAAACAAATGAAACAAAACAAAACAAAAAACCCTCAACAACATGTAAAAGCTTAAAAGACATAGTTATCAGGTTAAAATTTAAATACAAGAAGCAACTTTGAATGGTAAGCCAAGGACAACATCTCCTTTGGTCTTTAGGACATTTGTTTAAGCAAAAAAAAAAAAAAAAAAAAAAAAAAATGAGCTGCAGCTTTCACTGCCTGAATGGCACAGGGAAGCAGAGTGGCACCCAGAACCTATCCATCCTTCTACAAAACTAGAATCCCAAAGTGCTACATATTTAGTGTAAAGATCAATTAGAAATGATTCTCAAACAACTGTGCCTACTATGTTTAAAGAAATTAAAAAATTTTGTGAAAATATCTGCAAAAACCCAGATAATTAAAGTGAACTAGCAGATCTGAAAAAAATTGGATGTGTTTAACAGGAGATCAGACACAGTTGAAAGAATTACTGAACCAAAAGATGGCTCAGAAGAAGTTACCCAAATGCAGAGCAGAAAGAGTAAAAGGTAGAAAACGCGGAAGAGAAGTAAAGAGTCACAGGAAATAAAGAGAGAGGATCGAATGTGTATTTAATTGGAGTTCTGGAGGAACAAAAATGAGATAAAGGCATATTTGGATAGATGACATCTGAAATTTTTCTAGAGATGAAATATACCAATCAATCCATTCTAGAAATCCAGTGTTTCCCAAGTCGATGAGTAAAAAGAAATTCACATTTAAATGCACCAAAGTAAAATTGCAGAAAACCAAGCAAAGTAAACCTTTAAACAGGCAAATAAAAAATGTGAAATTACCTTCAGATAGCATCAGTTATGCTGACAGACTTCTCAAGAATAAAACTGGAAGCCAGAGACAGGAGAATGATCTACTGAATGTGTTGAAAGAAAGTAACTGTCAACAGATTCCACACACAGCAAAATGATCTTTCAAGAATAAAGGATAAATAAAGCCATTTTTAGTCTAACAAAAACTGAGAGAGTGTATGACCAATAGACCTTCTCATAAGAAAATTATAAAGGAGTACTTCAGGCAGAAGGAAAATAATCCCAGAGAAAAGGTCTGACATGCAAGAAGAAATGAAGAGCAAACAAAGAGTTAAATGTGGGCTTAATCTAAATGACCACAGAATGTTTTAAACAATAGTGATAATATTTGGGGTCTGAATAAAATGATAGCACTAAAATACATGAAAACAACAAAATAAAATCATAAGTGGGCTAAATGGAGTTAAAGTATTTTCAGATCAATGACAAAAGTAAAGGTATTTATTAACTTTATATTTTTATACTTAAAGTACACATGTTGTAGTAAATCTAGAATAACATCTAAATAAATAGAAAAAAAGTAAATACCATTGCACACTTGTGGAAGAAAAAGCAAGTCCATATAAGACAATACAAAGGGAAAAATATAATACACAGGACAAATTTTTCAAAATAATAAAGTAGATATAACAGTAAATTTATCAGTAAATGCTCTAAAAGCTTAAGCACAAAAATGGCCTAAATTTTTTTTTAGTTATATTCTGTTTACTAGCAATGTAGCTGAAACACAAGGATATAGAATGGTTAAAAGTAAAAGGATTGGAAAAAAGACATACCATTAAACACTATAATTCCCTCCTCAAAAACTGTATAACAAGATAATGTTATGAATTTCAAGACAAAAATTACTAGAGATTAAGATAATAATATACCAGAAAATATAGCTATATCAAATTTGTATGAAATACATGTTATTGTGTCAAAATTCATGAATCAAAAATTTATATACACATAACAACAAAATCATGACCATAGTAGGAGCTATTTTTTTTAATTCAAAATATTAAGGGGGTACAAATGTTTTTGTTACATGGATACCTTGTATCATGCTTAAGTCGGGACTTTTAGTATGCCAGTCACCAGAATAGAGTTCCTTATACCTGACACATAAGTTTTTATTCCTCATTCCCCTCTTATTCTCTCCTCTTCTTAGTTTTCAATGTCCTTTACATATCTTTGTGCTTGTGTGTGCCCATTGTTTAGCTCCCAATTATTAGTGAGTACATGTGGTGTAGGAGCTTTTAAACACTCTTCATTTTAGTTTTTTACTCAGCAAAGAGGCAAGAGGTCAGCACAGAAATAGAAAATTTGAACAATACAATTAACGCACTTGAGCTGATAGATATTTATAGAACATAGCATCACCATCTGCTGAATATATGCTCTTTTTAAGATACAGGAAAGTTTATGAAATTGATTATTTGTCTATCAAGTTTTAAAGTTGAAATCATACAGTGTATATTCTACATTGCAATTCAGGTAGAAATGAAAACCAAGAAGATAACTAGAAAATCCCCATATGTTTGCAGATATTAAAAATATATATCTAAAACAACTGTATTGGTTAAAGAGGAAGTCATAGTGAAAATTAGAAGATATTTTGAACTAAGTATCAATAAAAATACTATATATCAAAAATTATGGGATACAGTGAAAGTATTAAGAGGGAAGTTTATACTCTTATGTGCAAATATTAGGAAAAACAGGCTAATTATGAGTTAAACATCCAGCTACACAAGTTTTTTTAAAAGGTCAAAATGTTGCTGTATTTGCAGCACATACGGCAACAACAAAAATAAATAAATGGGACTTAATTAAATTAAAAAGCTTTTGCACAGCAAAGGAAATAACAGAGTAAATAACCTACAGAATGGGAGAAAATATTCAAAAACTATACATCCGATAAAGGGCTAATATCCAGAATCTACAAAGAACTCAAACAAATCAGCAAGAAAAAAGCAAACAACCCCATTAAAAAGTGACCAAAAGACATGAACAGAATTTTTTCAAAAGAAGATAGACAAATGATCCACAAACATGAAAAAATGTTCAGTATCATTAATCATCAGGGAAATGCAAATTAAAACCACAATGAGATACCACCTTAGCCCTGTCAGAATGGCCACTAAAAAGTCAAAAAACTATAGGTGCTAGCATGGATACAGAGAGAAAGGACACTTATACACTGTTGATGGGACTGCAAATTAGTACAACCTCTATGGAAAATAGTATGAAAATTCCTCAAAGAAATAAATACGGACTTACTATTCAATCCAGCAATCCCACTACTGGGTATCTACCCAAAGGAAAAGATGTCATTTTATAAAAAAATCACCTGCACTCGAATGTTTACTGCAGCACAATTCACAATTACAAAGATGTGGAATCAACCCAAGTGTCTATCAATTTATGAGTGGATGAAGAAAATGTCCCCCCTACACACATACCGTGGAGTACTACTCAGCCATAAAAAGGAATGAAACGTCTTTTGCAGCAACTTGAATGCCCCTGGAGACCATTATCCTAAGTGAAGTATCTCAGGAATCAAAAAACAAACACCACATGTACTCACTAATAATTGGGAGCTAAACGATGGGTACACATGGGCACAAAGAGATGTGAAGGACATTGGAAACCAAGAATGGGATGGTTCAGTAGGGAGTGAGGGATAAAAACTTACCTATTGGACACAATGAACACTATTCTGGTGAGGGGCACACTAAAAACCCTGACTTAAGCATTATACAAGATGTCCATGTAACAAAAACATTTGTACCCCCTTGATATTTTGAAATTAAAAAAAAAAAAAGAAAAGATCTGGCCAGGCGTGGTGGCTCATGACTGCAATCCTAGCACTCTGGGAGGCCAAAGCGGGAGGATCGCTTGAGCTCAGGAGTTCGAAACCAGCTTGAGCAAGAGGGGGACACTGTCTCTACTAAAAATAGAAAAAATTAGCTGGGCATGGTGGTGCGTGCCTGTAGTCCCAGCTACTCAGGAGTCTGAGGCAGGAGGATCGCTTGAGCCCAGGAGTTTGAGGTTGTTGTGAGCTAGGCTGATGACACAACACTCTAACCTGGGCAACTCTGTCCCAAAAAACAAAAACAAGAAACAAAACAAAGTAAACCCAAAGAAAGAGGAAAGCAAAAATAAAGAGCAGAAATTTATGAGATTATAAATAAACATACAATAAAGAGGGATGACAAAGCCAAAACTGAAAATAGTAATGAAATTATAAAAACATAGTGGAAATGATGAAGAAATTAACATAGAAAGTGCTATTAATTAACATCAGGAGTGAAAGGGTGAATATCACTACAAATGCCTCAGACATCTAAAAGATAATAAATTTAATTTAACAAGCAACTTTATGGCAAAATTAATGACTTCCCAGATAAAAATAGAACTAAAAAAACAAACTCAAGAAGACATGGAAATCTTGAGCAGTTCTATAACTATTAGACAAATCAAATCTATAGTCAAAATTTTCCACATACACCCCCCCCCAAACCTGTCAGGACCAAATGGCTCTGTTGGTGAATTCTCCCAAATATTCAAGGAACAAATAGTTCAATCATCTGAAAAGTGTAGCAGAAGATAGAAAAAGAGGGAACACTTCTCAACTCATTTTACAAGGCCAGCGAAACCTTAATATCAGAATCTAAAAGGATGAGAAAAAAAAATTACAGACCAATTTCACTCATGAACAGTATGCAAAACTCCTAAATAAAATATAGATATTAGCAAACCAAATCCAGTAATATGTAAAGAGATAATTCATTGTACCATATATCAAGAAGCAGAAAAAGCATTTAATAAAATTTGATATCATTTTATGATAAAAATATTCTTAACAATTTAAAAATAAAAGGGACTTTGTCAATCCACTGAAGTTTATCTACAAAAATGCCTACTGTATACATCATACTTAATAGCAACACATTAAAAGCTTTGCTTTGATATTAGGAACGAGTCAGAGATGCTTGCTATCACTACTTCTATCCCACATTGTAGTAAAGGTCTTAGCTATCACAGTAAAAAAGAAAATTATGTAATGGTGGAAACACTAGGAAAGATAATACAAAATTAATTTTTATGGATAATATTTCTGTGTACATAGAAAATATCAAATAATCTATACATAAATTATTAGGATCGTTAGTAGAGTTTAACAAGGTTGCCGTATATACAACATGCAAAACTAAATTGTAGTAAGCAATAATATTTAAGATTGAGAACATTAAGAACAAAATGTAAAATTTTCACAATTTCCAAGTACCCAGGAATAAAGTCAACTAAAAGATGTATAACACCTATTAAAGAGAAAATTATACAATTTTAATGAGAACCATTAAAGAAGACCTAAATAAAATAAGTATGCCATGATCATAGATTGAAAGAACTCAATATTGTTAAGATTTCAGTTCTTCTTAAATTGATTTATAGATTCAATGTCATTTTAATAAAAACCCCAACAGGTATCTGCGTGTGTGTATATGGGAAGATTTATAAGCTGATATGAAATTTTTATGAAAATGCAAAGGCCTGAAACTGTCCTGACTTCTCGAACAGGAAAAACAAAGGAGGAGGGCTTGCTCATCAGACAGCAAAGACTTTATATGACAAGGGTGGGAAAGATAGGGTCCACCAACAGCTGCAAGTATCTATAGATGCTTGATATATGGCAAGTATTAACAGTACTGCAAATCAGTGGGAATGGGTGGAATATTCAATAAATGATGCCGGAACAACAAATTATCTTTATGGGCAAAAATTAAACCCCTACTTCACATCATACTAAACACCTGTAGTTAAGAAAAAACTACCCAGTAATACCTTAAAGAGGTAACAGAATATCTTCATGTCTTTGGAAGAGAGAACTCATTCGATTATATTTAGTGATAACCATGAAGAAAAATAATTTAAATGCAACTATATTAAAAATAAGAACTTCTATTACCAAGACACCCTAAAAACAATGACAAGATGAATGCAGGGTAGGAAAATATAATCACAATACACATCACTGACAAAAGTACAGACAAAAGTATAGTATTCATATAAACGATTCACGCAAAAACTTTCATCAGGTATCTGCTATGTGCAGTAGACACTAGTGTAGACAATGGCATATATTCCAGTAGGGACAGAGACAATAAGGTAGATAAATGAGAGTAACATATAGGTAGCATGTTAAACAGTGATCAGTGCCTAGGAGAAAAACAACAAAGGCACATCCCATTTGCCATCCATGAACACACATGTACACTGTCAGTCATTCACGGGCAAGTGCTCTGAGTCACTTCTTGGGTCCTGGTAATATTCTCCATCTTTCCACCTTAAGTCACTCCTTAGGGAAACTGGTCCATCCCTAAGATTTACATAGGCTTGGGGAAGGTATTCCAACTGCACCTCTTTCCCCCCTCCTCTCACCCCTCTGTACGTGCACACACATGTTTTACCCTCCTGCCTGTAGCTATATGAAACCTCTTAAAAAGAAACAAAGCTTTTGGCTTTAAAATTCAAAGATGTCTTGAAGAGGTAACACTGTTGAATTTACATTTAACTTTACATTTCTCATTTTAAGCTTTCTTCCTGAGACTATATGGAGAGAGACAAGTAAGAGCTGATTTCTGGTGTTGCCACCAGCAATGGAGGGTGATGAATAGGGACTGGAGAAAGCAAATGCTCATGCATTTGTCTTACAGTGCCTAGCTACTCAGCCAATAAATGTTTGTTTCCATGCTGGAAATGTGTGGTGTCCACGCTGGGGCTGGGACTGAGTCGTCTGCTGAAGCAGAGCATCCAAGTTTGTTCTGAGGTCATCTGAAATAACGGTATGAAAAGGAGCAGTGGAGAAGAAATTGGGAGGAGGTGGTAGGGTGCCTTAGACTGTTTGGGCTGCTATAATAAAATACCATCAACTGGATGTCTACAAACAACAGAAGTTTATTTCTCACAGTTCTGGAGGCTGAAAATCCAAGATCAAGTTTCCAGCAGATTAGATGTCTGGTGAGGGCCCTCTTCCTAGACTGCCATCTTTTTACTGTGTCCTCATATGGTGGAAGGGGTTTGGATCTTTCTGGGCTTTCTTTTATAAGGGCACTAATCTCCCTCATGAGCAGGACACTCCATCCTCATGACCTAATCACCTCCCAAAGGCCTTACCTCCTAACACCACCACCTTGGGGGTTGGGACTTTGACATACGAATTTTGGGGAGCACACAAACATTCAATCCATTGCAGAGGGCTTCTCTGAAGCCCACTGGTACATCATAACTAGGAGAACTCCAGACTTACCTTCTGCCAGGAGCTCACAGATAGTAGTGTGATGACTTAGGACAAAGTCAAAATCTCAATAATGAAGTAGCTATAACACAGGGAGGTTCAGCTGGGTTGGGGACTGGCATGAGACTGGGAATAACTCCTCTATTTTCAACCTTTTATTTGATATTTTAAATAAAATGTTGCTTTCCTAAACAAAACAAACATTTGTATATGTGGGTCTCTCCAATTTCATAGCAAAGCAGAACATACAGTTCGATAATAAAAGGGAGGAGAGGTTCAAAGAATGAGCACAAATACTGATGAAGCCCAAACAGAGAGACCAGATATTACTGAGGCAAGAAAATATTCAATGGAGAAAGTCTGGGGGTCTTGACGTTGAACTTTGCTTAGTACTTATTTTTCTTGGGTCCTGGCAATGTTCTCCATCTTTCTAGCTGAAGTCACTCCTTCCTTTACACAATAGCTTTAAGTCATGACTTCAAAATGAAGGTAAATGTGTGAGGTGGGTACCACGGAAAGCTGGAATAATTGGGAACATCCTGTGTTTCCCCCCATTGCTCTCAAACGCCTACATCATTCTGCTTTATTCACGGCCAGGATCAAGATCACTGGAGTAGATTGCTGGCATCAGCCAGGCTGAATATCCTGGATTTGAATAATTTCCCATAATAACTCCACTATTTCCCCAAAGCAAGAAAAAGTGAGACACACCAGTCATAATTCTGATTCCTATTTAGTTCTGAAAATCGAAAAGCTTTGAATACTTGGTACCCCTCTCTCTTCCATTAATGTCAATACATTCACCAAGGTCATTGAAAGCCTAGCACAGCATGTCTGTGTCTATTCCTTGGTACCACTGAACTGATTTTGATTTGTTGTCATCCATCTGCAAGATCATTACTGTCCTGCTGTATAATTAAATAGTTCTGTATTAGCATCAGGGCTTCTCAAAATGAATTCACCAACAGGGAGTGGACATTCAGCAATAACAATTACTTGTGAGCATTTCTCCTTAACTTCTCCAATCTAATGTCTTGCTGACTTTTGAGAGGGTAGACTCATCCTGATAGCTTTTATTAAATCCTCCTTTTCAATCTCTTCCCATCCCTTCATCATAGATACCAAAAATAAAAACCCAATTTTTGGAATGGATGAGCTAGCATATGGCAATCTTTCTCTATATGATTGTCCCAAATCTTTGATCTCTGCAGTCATTTCATTTGGGGTTTTCATATAAAACTATCATTGACCTTGGAAGAACCAGCTGTCCTCTTGAAATATGAGGCTGGTAATGATGAAACACAGCATTGATAATAACAAATGGTAGTTCATATTTCAGCTGAGTTGGGGTTTTATGCTCTGCTATTAGACTCAAAGTATTCAGTATGGATGGAAAATATTAAAATGTAATTCAACTGGCAGTTTTTAAAATTTTTTCCTACCAAGCAGGATATCTGGAATTGAAACTTCCATGGAACCTGCTCATGAATCAGGTCTGTTCTGGCACTGAGGTTAGTCAACACTTTTAAGCTGAAGATTTGAAGTTCTTATTTGGAGAGATTAGATTTTTATCTGGGATGGAGATAATTTTATCATGCCTCTCAGTTCCGTCATAGCCTGTAGGGTAAACACAAAAATGTGTACTCCTTCATAGTTTAGGCTGAAAAGTAAGCCAAATCAGGGCCTTGGGAATAGCCCAGGTAGTACACAAAATAATAAAAGAAACTTGGATTTAAATTAAGTCAAATAATTTTAACTCTAAAAAAGAATGATCCTCCATACAATTTTTGATACAAATACTGATCTTGGTCAATTTTTACCTTTTTAGGCACATCCTTTTTTCAATTTTTTTTAATTTCAGCATATTATAGGGGTACAAATGTTTAGGTTATGTATATTGCCTTTGCCCCACCTGAGTCAGAGCTTCAGGTGTGTCCACCCCCTAGACGGCGCGCACCACACCCATTAGGTGTGAGTACACCCATCCCCTCCTCCCCGCTCCCATCTGCCTGACACCTGATGAATGTTATCACTGTAAGTGCACTTAAGTGTTGATCAGTTAATACCAATTTGATGGTGAGTACATGTGGCGCTTGTTTTTCCATTCTTGGGATACTTCACTTAGTAGAATGGGCTCCAGTTCTATCCATGATAATTCAAGAGGTGCTGGATCACCATTGTTTTTTGTGGCTGAGTAGAACTCCATGGTATACATATGCCACATTTCATTAATCTATCCATGTATTGATGGGCACTTGGGTTGTTTCCACATCTTTGCAATTGTGAATTGTGCTGCTATAAGCATTCTAGTACAGATGTCTTGTTTATAGAATGTCTTTTGTTCTTTTGAGTAGATGCCCAGTAATGGGATTGCTGGAGCAAATGGTAGTTCTACTTTTAGTTCTTTGAGGTATCTCCATATTACTTTCCACAGAGGTTGTACTAGTTTAGGCTCATCTTCATATAAATTTTCCCCCTGGTCATTAAGAGAAGCTCATATTGCCTTGGAAAGAATTTTGTTATGGAATGAATAAAAAGAGAAAGAAATTATAAATGTTTAGTTTTTCTTTTTTAACTTTCAAAAAGAGAATTTTGAGAATCAAAGGAGAAGTTCCTAAAGAGAACAGAACACAGCATTTAAACCATAACCATCATGGTGGATGTGGAAGCAGCCCTCTCAACTCTCTCCAAGGAAGGACTTGTTGCCCAGCAGATGGGAATGCTTTCTGCAGAGACCTAGCTGTCAGCTCCTTCAGGAACCACCCAGCTGCAGAGAGCTGCCTCACTTAAGTTCACCTCCTTTGCTAGATGACCCACATTCAATAGCTGGTAAAGGTGGGAGCATAAAGGCCTGGCCCTTTAGGCCAAAACAGTACTACTATGACCAACCATTTTAGTTCTAGAGCTCCCTCCCTGTGGAGTCAGCCAAGGCTGTGGTCTGCCTGCATCACAGCTAGACTTCTCTTTCTGCCCAAATCCCACTTCCTTCCCTCCTTGCCACAAGGATAGATCCCAAGGGGGCACTCTTAATAAACATTCTGCATGCTAACTCCATTTCAAAGCTAACCTGGAGCAATGATAAAATAGAAAGGAGTGGATGAGGCTGGCCCTGGAAATTTCTGATGAGAGTGTCTTGGTGAGGAAAAGAGAGGAAAACATGGTGTGTGTGTGTGTGTGTGTGTGTGTGTGTGTGTGTGTGTGTGTGTGTGTTGGGGAGCTGGGGGAATGTGATGGTTGATTTTTTGTCAACTTGGCTGAGCATTGGAATATCCAGATATTTGCTTCCCTCATCTCATGGCAGAAAGCAGAAGGTAAGAGAGAGTAAGAGACAGAGAGCAGGAGGGGGCCGAATTAGCTTTTGTAACAACCCACTCTTGCAATAACCAACCCACTTTCACAATAATGACATTCATCCATTCAAGAGGGCAGTGTCTTCATGACCTAATCATCTCTTATTAGACCCACATCCCAACACTGTTGCATTGGGGATTAGGTTTCCACTATAGGAACCTGGGAGGGCACATTTAAACCATAGCACCCCCTTACCACGGGATCCATGACTCATATACTCCAAGGGATAATGCTAATGTTTTCCCCAGAGACACTCCTATGCAGAGAAAAATACCAAATAGCTTTGGTCCGAAATAGGAAATAAAATGCTTATGCTGGTTTCTGATACTCAGAACAAGGAAACCATAAAGCAAAATGTGTTTCTCTTCCTCATGTGTTAGTATGCCTAGTGACTTTGAGCCAGAATACCTCAATATTAACAAGATGGCTGTCTTAGAAATGGCTCAAGAAATAGGAACACTTTACAGAGTAACAGGGAAAAGGAAAGCAATGAACTTTTCTATCAGAATGTCTTATTAGGTCCTGGAGTTTGCATTGAAGATATATTAGGTTACATTACACCAATGTTCCCACAAAAAGAAAATTGCTTCTGAAAGAAAGATGAGGAAGCAAGGGAAAATTTAGAGGCAAATCCTTTTTATTTTAGCAAACAAGTGAGACAGACGGAGAAAGAATGTGTAAAGAGAATTTCTCATTGCAAACATTTTATTTAGACTTTTTGTTCTTGTTGTGAATCCCGAATCCAAGCTGAACTATTCTTGATGCTGAATGACAGCGAATAATCAACTCGGGTCTTAATGTCCTCATTATGTTTGTGGTGGTGATGATGATGACAATGATAGTCAACTTTTTTTTATGGCAACTAACATTTTTTTATGTGTCAAGCATTATTCTAACTGAATAAGCAAGCACGACATGCCTTCCTTACATTTGTTTATGCAGTAGTAGTATGCAAATTGTTTTCAGAACTTAACCCAGTGTGGCAGATAAATGAACCATCTGATTCTATATTTCAGTAAGTTTACCTTAAATTTCACTAGTTTCTCTGTGCCTCTACAGAGGAAATAGTTTATTTAGATGTAACTGGGAGTGAAGAGCTATACCTACTATACCTATACTTTACTATAGCATAAAAATTTAATAATTTCTCAGAAAAGTCTAGTCAATTTATTAAATATTCCTACATTTTTCTTCTGACAGATTGCTGGTTTTTTTCAATTCAACAAGCAATTATTTGTGCCTATGATACAGAGATACTGTGAACAGAAAAAAAGGCATGAGAGATGTAGTCCTTTGTCAAGAGATTTGTAGTCTATTTTAGAGGGTCAAGACATAGACATGATTGGGTGTGATCCAAGACAGGGTATCATTAAATGTCACAGTGCTCCAAGAGCTCTGGTAAAGGGCAGAGACCAGCAAGGACTGGAGCCAGGAGGTGAGAATATGGTGATGAGAATGGACAAATGCAAGAAATTTAGCTAGATATGCCAGCAGGAGAAACCATTCACAATCAGCCCTCTGTGGTTAGAGCACAGAATTTGCCCTTTCTGTGAGGATAAAAACCTTTTGCTGAGAATTCCAACTCTTCAGAGTTCAGGACATCAGATCATTAAAACAGCAATTGACATATCAATTACCAATCATTCAAAACAACAAGAACATGTATAGTATGGTTATCCCCAAACTTAAGGGAAAAATAT